>PVKE010031396.1:0-19054 GCA_004027555.1 Craseonycteris thonglongyai
TCACAACCTGATCAGTCCAGCAACCGCAATCCAAATGGCAACTCCGCGTCTCCCGGTTGGGGGGAGGAGAGTTTAAAGAGCGCAGCGGCTACACAAGACGCGACGTGTACAAAGGCGAAAGCTAGGGAAAAACTGATAAATACGATACCACAAACATACCAATGAGTATAATAAACCTGTGTAGATACTCAAACAATATTTTAAAATTCTAACAAATGTATAAAAATAAATTATAGTTTTACTTAGTGTTTATGAAAAACTTCTGATGCAGTCAAATAATGGCGGGCGCACACAAATCGGGCCACGGGTGCCATGGCGCCCGCGGGCACAGGGTTGGGAATCCCTGATCTAACTAAATGTGCTTTAAAAAATAAATTGCTTCGAGTTGTCTTAATCCAGTGTTCTAGCACAGCTCATGGAAAAACAATACTATTCTTCATTGTGCCACTTTCTAAAACTACGTTTTCAGCATTTTGGCTGGTCCATGTCTTACCATCTTACCAGGGAATGTTCACTCAACAAAGATATGATCGATATTACATGTGAGAAACCGCAAGAGAGAAATAAATCATACTTATTTAAGCAACGATACAGTGTTAGGTATGTTTGATGTTTGTCGTTATTCTTATTCTGTCCTGGGAAACATACTCTAGATGGCTTTATTTAGTGTTACTCCTCCAGAAAATGAGCTGCGCCTCATTTAAAGTTTCAGTGTGTAGGTGGTGAGTAGCAACCTTACCAAGCCCACATGACAATCTAGTGTTTCCCTTTTCAGAAGACTTCCGGGTGAAGAAAAACCTGTACATAAAGAAATGGAGATCAAACAAGGGCACTCATTTCAATCAAAGTGACTGACAGAGGTGAAAATTTATTAATAATTTTATGACTAATTTGGTTAATGAATTTATGAAGGCAAGGTGAAATAATGTTACATTTGCTGAACAAGAAGTAATTGTAGCAAAAAAAGTTCTCTTTTTACTCCTGTCATAATTTTGATTTATTTCTTTATATATATATAATTCCACTTCATTTCAAAATAGACACTATCATTAATTTTCTTTATTAAATGTGTGGTTTAAATGGGAATAAGTTAAGAAGTACTAAATATAAAGCAAACCTGTATTTGTCAAGGAAAATTTGTGAGATAAAAGTAAAGAATCCTTAAATGAGAATTTATTGTAAGCTATACGATTTATTTAATTTAAAAAAATTTTTAAAAATGTTATTTATTTTTTGAGAGAAGATGAGAGAGCGAGAGCCCAGAGCCATCTCCATAGTTGTGCACCATTAGTTGTGACACGGTTTCATTCCACACGGGTGGATGTGAGGCCATGCAGGATGGGCATTGAATTGGGGGCTTCCCAAATGTGAGATGAGAAGCTTTGCCATTGACCCATCTGGGTGGTGACCATTTGTGCCGCAGTTCAGCATATGGGTTTTCACGGGTCAAGACTGGGAATCAAAACTTGGACCTCATGCCTGTGAGGCAAGAGCTCAACTACTGAACTAACTGGGCATCCCTATAATCTGTTCTCATTTGTATTCTATTTTTTCTGTCTTCAGAGGAAGAGATTTCTTCAACTATATCTTCCAGCCCTTTTATGGATTAAAAAAAAATCTGCTATCATATACTTAATGTCTTAGAATTTTTTCTTGTTTTCTAAACCATCATACAACACCCTTCTCTTTTGTTTTAGAAACATACAAACATACTCTCATGTCTTACCTTGTTGCGAACGTACATATAAATTCTGAATATTTTTTCCTTCACCTCATTTTTTTACTCCTGATTGTTTATATTTGTCACAGTTTTGTATATAAGAGATATTCCTTGAAGGTTTGGGGCTTCTTAGTTGTGTATTCCCACTCAAGACTAAAGCACCGAAAAGCTGATGGAATGTTCTCTGCATGGTGAGAATTAACGAAGAGTGGTCCTCACAATTGTGTGATGATATTAGGTATCTTAGACTACATTGGGAAGACACCAAACTGTGCATCCGAAGTCTTCTTTCTCTTGCGTGGATTAATTTTACTGGAAAGAAGCTATGTAAAATTTTAAGTAAGTAGCTTAAGCTTGATTGTCAGCTTCATGAAAACCAAGAATAGGAAAGAAGTGTCAAAATTCAGTACCTAGAGCATCACTAGTTGCATTGTGGCACATACCTGTGCCAGGTATACCCAAGTCCAGGTCGTCTCTGGTTCAGTGTCCCTGGAGAGTAAACTTCTAGTATTTTACCTGGGTAGGTCCCTAATTTCATGGAATTAGGAGAAATTCTGGAGGATTAATACTTTCTACTCTATACCACTACTGTTACAATCTCCTGGAGTTTCTAGGCTTTTATAGGTTGTATGGTCTGAAATGATATTTTATCAATAGTTGTCTTTTAACCTTAGTCACTTGGATTTCAGGTTTTTCTCATCATCCAAGTCTGTACTATTTTATTCCTTGTTTTTCATCTTCTAAAATTCTAAAACTTCAAGACTCACTGTTATCGAGCCTTCCTTTGTCCCTATGGCTTAAATTGGGTTATTTTTATTAACTATTATTTAAGTGGGATTTCAAAAGAGAGAATAAACAAGAATGTTGAATGTACTGTGTTTAATTCAATAGAAAATTTGAATTAAACATCTTCATTCCAGAGAGATTTTAAACAAAAAGGAAGTCGTTTGTATTGCATAAATGTAGGCTTATCTAAATTCAGATTTGTGGGGAAGCCGGGATGGCTCAGTAGGTTAAGTGCTCACTTTGCAGCACTGGGGACCTGGGATCGAATCCTGGCCCCAGCCCTTGCGGACCCATATCCTGAGCTGGGGAGTTCCCCCAGTTCAGTTCTCTCTGTGTCTGTCTCTGTCTCTCTCCCTGTCAAAAACAATATAAATAAATAAATAAATATTTAAATTCAGATTTGGGGGTGAGTAGGGGTGATTTGCTTTATGGGAGGGTCTCTTTTTCTAGTCCTCAATATTATTAGATCTTAAAACTTTTTTTTTGGATGGGATTTTTGGTGTTGTTCATGTAGTTGTGGGACTGAAGTCTGTATTTCACTGCTAGTTATCGATTGAGGGCTATTTTTGGCTTCTGAAGTCTCTTATTTATTTTTTTTCTGTTAATATATTTTTTATTATTGTTAAATTTATTGGGGTGACATTGTTTTGTAACAGTTACATAGTTTCCAGGTGTACAAGTCTACATGACATTGTCTATGTATTGCATTATATGCTCACCACCCAGACTCAGCTCTCCCTCCATCTTTCTGTGGTTCCTACATTTTAGAACCAGCAATGTGCATTGAATTCTTGGAATCTCATGGATTCACATTTCTGCCACATCTTTCCTGTTATCCTCTTCTGCCTATCCTCTGATTAACTCTTACAGCTTTTAAAGGATTGTATAATTACATTGGATTTACCCAGATAATCCAGGATAATCTCTTTACTTTAAGGTCAGAAGATTAGCAATTTTAATTCCATCTACAAAATCCCTTCGTGGTGCCACCCAGATTAATGATTTATTAAATAGCCAGACAGTGGGAATCTTGGTGGGAGGTGATCAGTTTTATAATTTTGCTCCCACAAGACCTCTAGACACATCCAATTTATATCCATTGTATGGCCAATGGGAACTCCCAGTCCTCCTATTATAGAGTATCTTTAACTAGTTGCTCTCAAACTTTGGTGTTTGTCGGAAACACCCAGAGAACTGATTCAGAGCTCAGAGGCCCAAACTCTTATAGAGGTGTCAGGCCTAACCCTTTACTTTTTTATCAGGTTCCCTGGTGATCCCAGTACACACCGTTTATTCAACCTTAGTTACATAAGAAAATTACTTGGAGAGCTTTTTAAAATTCCAAAGCATAGAATGTATCTCAGACCCACTAAATCAGAATCTGTGGGGGTGGTGATCCATGTATCAGTATCTTTTTTTTTTTCTTCTTTTTTTTTTTAATTGAAGTATAATTGACATACAACATTGTATTAGTTTGAGGTCTACAACATAATGATTTGATATTTGTATATATGGCAAAATGCTCACCGTGGTAGGCTTGAGAGCAGAGACATGATGTCAGTGGTACTGTAGAACAATCACACTCACACTGCGCCTTGATTTAAAAAAACGCCACTTTGACAGCGATAGAGAAGATGGATTAAAGCAATGCCATGGGACTGATGTCACTAATCTGAGCTAGAAGTCCTTCCTGCGCTCAGATGTGTTCTTGGAATCTTTCTCAAGGTAGCACTCTGCGTGTCTATTACCAATCAGTTGAAGTTGGCACAGGGGACAAAAACAATTTGCTGCTATTCTGGGATAGAAGAAAGGGAAGAGGACATGGGAGCTTATGATAGGAGTAGGAAAGTAAGTAGGGCATAAAATAGCTATTAATAGTGGGAGAATAGTATCTAAGAAGAAATGGATTCTAGATGTTTGTAGGTAATAGGTTTGGCAGGACTTGGTGACTACTTTTAGGGTGCTGAGGTAGAAGAAGCATGGACTATTTCTTTCATGAGAGTAAGGCTAGAATTACATATTTGATCCTCCGGGAAATAGATGTCTATTTGAAATACGAGGACAAGCTTACAAGTATAATGGTAAGTACAGAGGGAATACAGTAGAGATAAAAATCCCCAGAAAAATCTACATTTTGGAGGTGTAAGCAGGCATAGAAGTTAAAGTAACACAGAAATGAACAGAGGGGTTGTAAGGGAACTAGCATGTGATACATGGCAGGTGAGAGGATGATTTGAGAATGAACGAATGGTTGGTCACACACCATGAAGTGGCCAGATGGTTGAGGAGGCTGCTGTGTGAATCAATGCCATTACCACAGTACCAAAATCAAATGCAGGGACAGTTCTGTAGGATGTCCTTAGACAGAAGACCTTTCATTCAAACAATCCTACAAATGTCTCAGCCCAATGAAAACTTATCACCAATCTGGTATCTGTCTTTAAGCATCTGTGAAAGATTCTGATCATGATGCACTTCTGTTTGCTATTTGAACTAAAATAAAAAGGATCAAAGCAGTGGTCTGAAAATATAGTAGGACATATGAAGAACAGTATGAGGTTTTAATTTTAATTCACTTCTATGTTGGAGTTTTTGCGGAGTATGTACTTCTCTAACAAACAATAAAACCATATGAAAAATGTGAGGAGTAAGAATAAATCATTATAATATTTTGGCAAATGCTGAAATAGATTATGAAGCATGTTTTATATTCCTGGAGATAGTGTGAAGAACAGAATAAAAAGACATATTTTATGTGTTGTAGTTTATATGTTGGACAAAAGCCACAGGGTATTTGAAACTTCATAACTCCTGTTTTATGCAGTGAATAGCAAATGCTGGATTCACAGACGAGGCGTTTTTAGATGCCCCGGCTTGCTTGTCTGGGCTCTACTCCTGACTGGTAAAGCATCTTACGTCAATTCAGCTGTACTTGTTTCCATTGAGTACTGACTTCAAAATTTAAATTTATCTGCAAAATTATAATGGAAAGTTATTAAAGGTTATTGGAGGGAGTTGCTTATTATATGAACCATAGGATTGGATAGATTGATCTTATTAACAGAGCTCAAGCAAATTGAGGGAAAGATACTGCAGTTATAATTTAGATTTTGCTTGGGATATTTACTCCAGAATATTTTTTGTTAGTGAACAGTGTAGTAGTATTTAACACTTTAGAGCTGAATATATTAACTGGATTCAAAATACATGTGTGAAATCATCAACAACTTTTAGATGTTGCTTCCTCAGACTCTGCAGTATTTTAACCCTTTATTAATGAAATTAAACTAGTGATTTTTACTGAAGACTCATCTTTGAAAGTGGTTCAGTAAAAAATTTCACTAGTCAGTACTTCTGAGAAATTCTGATTTGAGCCTGAAAATGCTCTGTTGCCCTTGCCAATTTTTTTATTGGATTAAAAAAAAATCTAGGAACAGCTTTTTTCAAGCATATATAACTTACTAAGAGAGGCTTTACATAAAAAAATAAATAAATGGTGTTTTATCCCAGAAATAATTTTGTCAGGTTTCACAGAGCACTCAAGAGAGATTACTAGTGGTGTGTTTGGTGCTGTACAGATTCGACTTAGACATATAACTGAAACACGAGGTTTTACCACTGCTAGGTTCGAAATGACGGACAAAAAGATATTCTGTTGCTTCGTAATGTATTTTAAATTGATCTTTGAATTTCATGGTGCGTTTGATTTTCCTAGTCTTAGGTGACAGTGATGAAATATCTTTAGTTCCCTTCTAGAAACAGACTATTTTGCTCTGTGATTTTAATTGAATTTTTTTAGACGAAAGTTTAGTTTTTCTCAGGTATACTCTGTTCCACCAGGAACTCCTATAACTTAGAATGGAAGTAATAATATCATCTGTCTGCTGTGTTTAACTCTGATGCCACTGTAGAAAAATGAAAATACTTAAGATCTGCTTCAAAACTCACATCCTACCTTGCAACTTTTTTCCAACCACAAAAAGGTTATATACGAGGGCTGTCCAGAAAATATTCAGCCATGTAGTATGAAAAATAGAGGCATTTATGGCTGTATTTTTTCTGGACAGCCATATTTTCTGGACAGCCGTGTGTGTGTGTGTGTGTGTGTGGGGTGTGTGTGTGTGTGTGTGTGTGTGTGTGTGTGTGTGTGTGTAGGCTATCCAGAAAAAATTCTGGATAATATTCAGCCATTGTCAATATAATGAGAACAGTTACATGGCTGGATACTTTCCAGATAGCCCTCGTATAATATTTATACATAAAGCTTATATATGTAATCTTTAGATTATATGTACATACATGTACATATTATATATGATTTGTATATTTTCATGATGTAGAATTACGAAGACCAAGTTATCTGTCTTTAGACGTCACAACCATTTCTCTTTTTATTTGTTTTACTGTCTGCACTATTTTTTTTTTTTAAAGATTTATTTTATTGATTTTTGACAGAGAGAAACAGAGACAGAGAGAGACAGAGAGAAGGGGGAGGGCCCAGAGCAGTCTCCATAGTTGACAGCATTAGTTTTCCATATAGTTTCACTCCACAGGCGGGCACAGGGCTGCGCAGGGCAGGAACTGGGCCAGGAGCCTCCCACATAGGCCCCGGCAAGAACTGAATTGGGGGCACACCCCAGTTCAGCACGTGGGTCCGCATGGGCTGGGGCCGGGATTCGATCCTCGGTCCTCCGGGCTTCAAAGCGAGCGCTTTACCCGCTGAGCCATCCCAGCTTTCCCTATCTGCACTATTTTTAAAGTGATTTATAGCACAAGTCCAGGTTTTTTCTGAATCAGTATAATATTGCAGTTGTCTTTAGATCTGCATTTTGAGACCTCTAAATCACAGGGCCAGCTGCCTTACCTCTCGGAGTCTCTGTTGAGAGTTTGGAGCACAGAGAATGCGTGCTCTACTTTGATAAGTATAAACATATGGTATTTGTCTATCTCTGTCTGACTTAACTTCACTTAGCATAATGACCTCCAGGTCTAGCCATGTTTTTGCAAATGGTAAGACTTCTTTCTTATGGCTGAATAAGACTCCGTTGTATATACGAGTATTTACCACATGTTTATCCAACCTTGTATTGATGGACACTTAGGTTGCTTCTGTATCTTGACTATGATATTAATATATGAAATATCCTTTGTTTCTTGTTACAACCTTTGTTTTAATGTCTATTTCTGCCAGAACTATTGCTACCCCAGCTTTTTTTCATTTCTATTTCCATAAAATATCTTTTTCCATTCTTTTCCATTGCACAGTCTGTGTGTGTCTTTTGATCTGAAGTGGATCTCTTGTAGGCAGCATAGGTAAGGGTCTTGTTTGCTTATTCCTTCATCTACCCTGTGTCTTTTGATTAGCACATTTAATTAATTGATATTCAAAGTATTTGTTCATAGATATGTAGTCATTGCCATTTTATTATTTATATTTCTTCTTCTCCTCCTTCTTCCTTTAACATTTCTTGTATTATTGGTTTGGTGGGGATGAACTCCTTTAGCTTTTTCTTATCTAAGAATTTCTTTATCTATCCTTCTATTCTAAACGATAGCTTTACTTGGTAGAATGAGCTTGGTTGTGGGTCTCTGCTATTCATCACTTTGAAAATTTCACGTCAGTCCCTTCTGGCCTGCCAAATTTCTGTTCGGAAATCAGCTGACAATCTCGTAAGAGTTTCCTTGTATGTAAGTAACTGCTTTTCTCTGGCTACGTTTAAGACTCATTCTTTTTTATTAACTGATTTTAGTGGATGAACTGTTGCTCAGGTGCTGACCCCACAGTGTGGGACTCATTTTAGGGGGGTGTTGGTGCCTGTCATGTCCACCCTTTGGGTGTGTCGATTGTGGAAGTGGTTGAAACTCTGGTGTGGTCTAATGCTGGTCACCCAGGGTGTTGTTTCAGGGACCTCTTTTCAGGGGCTCCAGTACAAGCCCAGGGCAGGCTCTGCCTGTGCCTGGCCTGGGGCCTCCTGTGATCTAAAGTGCGTAGCAGTGTGTGCTGGGCTTAGAGGCACATGGAAGAGACCATTCTGTGAACTGAGGCAAGCTGTCACTAGTGCTGGGCTTGGGGATGCGTGGCCAGAAGTACAAGGCACACCAAGGCCAGACGCTACTTGTTTGGGGGTTGTGGACCTTTGAGAGATTAGAAAAGTCCAAAACATGGGCCAAGGCCAGTAGCTTGTGAGAAACAGCCATTAAAAGACACTCAGGCCTGTGTAGGAGTTGGGTGGGTGGGGTCTCAGAGAATCACCAGGGTGGGGAAAGAGTGGTGTTAACAAGGTTGATAGAGACTCAGATTTAGTATTTTCCTATCTGCTGGCTTTGTGGAAAGAGGGCTTAACCAAGGGACAGTGGTGCTCACAGGCACTGGAGAACGTTGTTTCTCCAGCTTTGACCCTGAAGCCAGGCAATTAAGTTACTCCCTGCATGTCCCTGGAGCTTTTTGAGCAACTCTTTCTTTGCTGGAGCTTCAGCCATGATCATGAATGAGCGAGTCTGTGCTTGGTCCCTTTCTTTAAGGGGATGTCTGAGTCTGCAGCAGCTCTCTGTCTCACTGGGACAGAATCCCCACTGATTTTCACAGCCAGCCCTCGTGGGGCCTCCTCTTCCCGGCACTGGTACTCTGTGTTGTTGACCCTTTGTCCCTTAGTTGCAACCTTGATAACTGATGTATCCCTCCTGATTCTTAACTGCCACACATAGGTGTGGGACCAGCCCATTTCTAGTCTCTGCTGCTCCTACCAGTCTTGACATGGCTTTTTTATGTCCTTAGTTATAGGAGTTCCGTTTAGCCAGTGTTCAGGTAGTGATCAAGCTGTAGTTTTGATGTGAACAAGCATTTACTGCTTTGCCACATTGACTAAAATATTCCTTTAGTCTTCATTTCCAATCCATACTAACTTTAGACACCCCCACACAGGCTGCATGGAGCGTAGGCCTGGCACCAACAAGTGTGAAAAGCCTATATTTCTGTTTTTATTACTGAAGTCTAAATGGATGCATGCATAGTTTCCTTTTGCTCTATGCATATTGGTAATACTCAATTATAGTACCACAACACATTAAAGAGATAAAGGTTCCCTACTCTTAATAATCAAATATATTTATAAGAAAATTCTATTTTTTATGTTTGGGGATACAAACTCTTCTAGTTATTAAAACTGAACATGTAACATTATATATCTATATAAATTGTATTTTATATTTCTATAGTGTCAAGAATGTAGTAAATATTTCTGAAATCTGTTTGGGTCTTGAAGAACTATTGCTATCCCCTTTATTTTTATCTTACAGTTATTTTCTTTTGCACTACTTTAATTCAAGAATCTTGCCATTCCTACAGAAAGAGAAATGAAAGGATGATGGGAAGGTAGTTATTTTAAATCATGATTTAATAAGAAAAAATTCTTGTGGTCAGTCTTATTCTGCTCAAATTATGTCTTCGAAATAGAGAAAAATTAGATGATGTGCTAAGGATAAAATAAGCCAATTTATTCCTCTTGACTCTTGAAATTCTAGTTTCTGTGTTATTAAAAGAAAAGTTTATTTTGGTTTCAGTATAAAATAGTAAAAGAGAAATATAAAAACACTTAAAATGAGTCTTTTCAAGTTTCCAGGCAGATAATCAAATTTTTTGATATCAAGTAAGAAAGGTAGAAAAGAAATTTCAACACTGTTATAAACTCTTGAAAAATGGGGTTAATAACCAAAGTGCTATCCCACTCTTAAACTATGCAATAAAAGTTTACATGAAAACATAGCTAAAGTAGCAATAGAGAGAAAACTTTTGGTTATATTTTCTAAAAGGCGAAATATTTTGTAGTGTGTTGCTCATATAAGAAATGTATACTCTTTAGAGCACTTAAATATAAGTTTAGCTATTTAGCTTTATGTTAGGCCTGAGATTTTCAATGCTGATTTGCTTAGCAGACATTCTAAGGGGAACTGAAGGTACAAAGAAATTATCATGACCTGATCTTATACCATGTGCATATGGAATTATGTCTGAAAGAGCAATTTTCTTAGTAGCAACATTATGTAAAAGTTTTATGGGGAGAGTAAATATATATGACTTATATGTAGCTTCATTTCTGAAAGGAAAAACAATGAAACTTGAATGATAGTCAGAAGTCAAAATTCAAATTTGTGTTTGATATTTTGCAGACCTTTTGGCTTCCTGGATATAACCATTTGCAATGAAAGACGTGATTACTTGTAGAAGAAAGATATTTTAATTTATTTAGTTTATATTTTGACTCTACGCTTACCTACAGAAACTGGTGGGACTGATTTCATATTAAGTTACATCTAATTTTTTAAAAATCTTTTTATTTTTATACAATTAAGGGAGGTTTGGCAGTATTTTTTATGTGATCGGTTTAAGTTCATAAATAAAGAATGGGCTTCCTATTGTGTTGGTATGAAGAGACCATGCTATGGACTCACCCCTCTACCCCAGAAACGGAGAATAACTGCGTTGGAAGGGTAAGAGGAGTGGCTACGTCATGACGTCATTGCCCCTTTTCTCTGCTGGCACGGTGCTCCGCTGAGCCTATACCTGCTCCAGTGGGAAGAGAGCTCCGCGTGGAACTCCAGCCCCATCAGAGTTGTCGGACACGTTCCAGGATGCCCACTCAGCTCTCCTTCCGCAGGGACCGCTGGGGGAATGTGCGGCTCGAACACCAGGCATCAGACAGACGGCGTGGGTGGCAGGGCTTACAGAACCCAGCACTTGCATCTCGGTGGACTGCTGTTTTGCTCCCAGAGGCCCTTGAGCAGAAACCCCAACCTCTGGCTCTGCTCGGCCGCATGCAGTGAACTGTACTGGCTGGGGAGCCCATTCTACAGGCCTGCACAACTACTGTTTCACGCAACTATGGCTCTAGACTCTCGTCCAGCCCAATCACAAGCCTGATCAGAAAACCTGGACAGCTGGACAGCCCGTTCTATGTCACCACTTCTCATTTAATGACTTACCTACTTAATCGCTGCTTGGATTTATGACCAGTTCTCCCATGCAGGTAGGGAAACCCCTTCCTCAGTCTGCTTGTTCCTGCAGGAGGTAAATGTCATCTACCTGAAGCGTTGCAATCACATAAGACTACATATTTTGTTTCTAAGTGTGGTGTTGCAGGATATCTACTTAAAATACAAAGCCTACGGTGCCATGACATACCACAGGACAGCCACCTTTAAACTTCTTGCCTGTTGATCAATTTGCTTAATGACCTAACTCCAGCCCCACAAAACCAAGGGCTCTAAACTGTGACACTGGGTGCTTCAGGGGTCCAGCCTACAGCCCCCACCTGCAGCAAGCTCACACTGTGGCCCTGCCTGATTAAGCACCACCACTGCAGCCCACCCTATTCACAAAGCAGAGCCCAAGGCCCTTTCTGAGTGTAAAGTCTGCTTGTGGCTCCACCTGAACATAGTCAAGTATGATGTTGGTGCCACTGTGTAAACTTGGGCAAAGCATTTTGTCTCTTTGAATCAACTTCTCCTTCACACTAAAATGAAAAACTTGTTTGTATCATCTGCCAGCTCACTTCCTATTTAGTCTATTGTTGTTATTCTGTAACTCTGCAAATATTAATACAATTTTTGTCTTATTTCCTTCGCTGAAAGCTTTATTGATTGAAAGCATATTGTCTAGTGATGAGCTGTCCCCCTTTGAGTTTGATGAGGAGTTAAGTGGAAGAATGTTGCACTTTGAAAAATTGGATTTGTATATGTCTGATGGAGGGAAAGAAACAATTGAAGGAACTTGGGTAAAAAGGAAATAAAAATAGGGAAGTAATAAACTCAGCAATAATATTAGTGGAAATTAATATCATGCTGTCATATATTATTGTCAGAGGTGGGAGCAAATCTGGCTCTAATCTTTCAACACCCAAAGAAATAGAGAAAAACAGCAATTTAAAAGATTTATTGAATAAAAGAAAAGTATGACTTTTCCTGAGAAAAGAAAACTTTGTTTTTCTCTTCTCAAAGGGAACAGTGTGTAGTGTGGTAGACAACATCTTCAGTATCTCAGAATATTCTAGCACCGAGTCTTACAACGTTTTCAGGAGCTTAAGGGGGAACACCAAAGCACACACTCAGTGTAATGATATGCCAGGAGCTAGGCAGGATTTCTGAACACTGGCTGCAGTGACATTTTGGGCCCAGTGATGTTTTGTTGAGAATGGCTGTGCCTGCATTGTAAGATGTTGGGCAGCATCCTTAACCTCTACCCACTAGATGCCAATATCAACTCTCTCTCCACCCCAGCCGTGACAATCAAACATGTCTCCATATACCACCAAATGTCTCCTGGGAGAACAAAATCACCCATAATTGAGGACCACTGAACAGCAGTAATTAACTAATTACCAATTATTCAACTACAATTATGAAATATGCTATAGTAAAGAATTGAGTTTGGGGATAGAGGAATGCTTTATGGAGGAAATAAGATGTAGTAATAGACTGGAAGGGTAAGGAGTGTTTGGCTGATACAAAATGTAGGGGTAAGGAGGATTCCACATAGATGAGTAGTATGTGTGCTGCACATGAAGTGGTAAGGCAGGCATAACATGCCATTGAATCAATACCAGTGATCAAGATGACAAAATCAATTTCTTATCTTTGTACAACCAAGAACTGTTGACTGAGCAGTGGTCTCCTAGGACTCTGGCAAGGTAGGGTCTTGATTTTTCATGTAGGAGCTTGAGATCTTTTAAAGAAAGTAGAAATAACAGACAAAACAAGACTGGGTAATAAGTAAAGCTGGTTTGAAGAAAGTTGGATAAAAAGAAAAGATAGGAAAATTCTGAGGCCAGCAATAAAATTAGTAGACAATACTAAATGTGACAGGATAACAGGATAGAGAGAAGCCAATGTGAGCTGGGGAGATTATGAAGAGGTGTGATGGGAATTATCATGTGGAGGAGTGTTCTGACTTTGAGAAGTAGCTAGTGGAATAAAAACTCTTAGAAGGAAGGGACTAGCATAAAGAAATGGCTAGAGATAGAAATGAATGTGCAAGCTGGTCAAGTATATAATTAATTTCAAGGTCTTCTGTTAGGGATTTAGGAATTTTTAGACTCCCAAGCCAGCCTTGCCTGTTTCAGGGCCAGGAGAATCTGGCCTAGTTCACCTTATCATTCTAGGAGCAGATTAAATTTGACATAAAGGTTAGCATTGAATGGAAAGAAAGAACCTTGACATTTCTGCTAAGGGAGAAGGTTGGAGCAATGGTAGAACCCCTGCAGAACTGTCTTGGTGATTTTCATAGGTTAGTGTGCTGAGGAACGTTATAAAAAGCTTTTTACTTTTTTGAGTTTGACCCTAATACTGAGATAACCTCAAAAATTTGGAGTTCAACGCAATTATCCCAATTATTCTACTTCTAGAGTTGGCTCAGAATGAGTGTGAGATACTGTATTAGGTACTAGTCAAAATCGGGGTGATTCTCTTCACTTGACTAGGCCTAATTTTAGTTTGTTTCTTTTTTAAAAATTTGTTTGTTTTTTAAATATAAGAAATTAGGCATAAGTTTAAAACTGAAAAGACTGGGAGATCAGTCAAAGTCTTTTATAGTTTGTTTTTCTCTTACCATATGCATAAAAGTTTACTGTGAAGCTTTGAGATACCGCCAAATTGGTTGTAGTTATCTACTTTTGAAATGGGACAGTTGGGACTCTCATTTTGGGGAGCGTACACATGAAAGTTTTTGCTGTTTTGAAGGAAAGAACACATATTGGCTCTTTCTTTAACCTCTTTTCTGGTGGAAATGATTGACGGTGATGATGTCCAACCACAGGCATTATCTCACAAGAGCAAAGTTCAGTGAGCAGGTTTCTCTTCCCTTTCAGTAATCACCTTTACTACAATCTGGTAGAAATTTTTGATAGCAGTTTTGCACGAAGAGTTTTCAACTATTACATAGTCCATTTATCACAGGTGTATGATGTGTATCTTCAGAAACTATTGCACACAGGTTTTTATGTGACTTGGGGTTCATTGTTAATAGTCATACATTATTTCTATTTCTTTTTACCTCAAAGGGGAGAAAACATTTATCGAATATATTGTAATAATTAAGGGCTTTCAGACCTATAGAGGAATTTAACCAAAAATCTCTTTGAATAATTAAGATGAAGGGTAGTAGAATATGCCACCCCCCAAATATGCCACTTTGCTACACTGATTATTTTGAGCTGTTGGCACCCGGAAAACAGCAAATGCAGGAAGAGACTTTCTCAAAATTGCATTTATCTGCTTATAGACAGATCTTCCATAAGGGACTCAGTTGTCATAGATCCTGTTTTCTAGAGTTTTGTCAACCAGGAAAGATTGACTCATCATAGGGAATGCGACTAGAAGTTGACATCACACCCAGACAAACTTTTTCACAAACTATTATACCGCCCATCTATTCTTCCAAAGATGCTTTTATCATTCCTAGAAATTACTTACTCTCCCCTAAGAAGCTTACATTTCTCTCATCTTTTCTTATTAAGATGGTCTTTAACCCTGAATTCTAAGCCATCTCAGGACCATTTTTTTTAGGTATCTCTTGGGTGTATGAGGTATACATGTTATTAAACTCCTGTTAATTTTTCTCTTGTAAATCTGTCTTTTAGTCTAAGGGTCTCAAGTAAGAACTCAGAAGGGTCATTGTTTTCTTCATACACAGGAAAGGTGTTGGAAGTATTATCAGGAAGGTGAGATTGAAAGTGATTTGATGGGTGTAAGGAAGACATTTAAGTTTTCTGACTGAAATGATAAATACTATATTTTGAGGAGGTAAGCTTGATTTGATGCCCAGGAAAAGAGAATGAATGGGGCCAGGGTAATATGCTGATAGGCACTTAAAATAATAAGTTGTTTATGTAAGGTGCCAGGATTATTGAAAGCATTGGGAGTAGGAGTTAGAAGAGGGTTGAATTGCTGCATCCATACAAATGCCTTCCCAATCTGAATCTCCTGGTTTAATTTCTTTAATTCCATTTTGTCTTAACCAGTGGTTTGTTAGATATCTTTATGTTATGTTGTACCTTTCTTTCAAACTCACCATATCTCAGTCAAACTAATTGGATTCTTTCGGTTGTAAGACTGGCTTGGACAGAAAAAAGAAACCCTAAGAATGTATTGAATAGTCTGTACTGAAGAAGTAGGAAAAAGGCAGCTCTGGGATACTCAAAAATATGACTTCATGGGTCAGTTTTTCAAAATGCTTCCATTCCCAATACTCAGCTCTTAAGAATCTCCTCTTTCCATATAATAGATCCCTAAATTCAGAGAGAGAGCATATTACTAACTTCTTGGGGTCCAAGCCACTACCAAGCAACATTGACATGTGACAGTTGAAAACCTACACCTTGTTCAGAGGGGAAAGATACTCTCAGAGGAGTTGTTTTTGGGTTGTGAAGATGAGGGTTATATCCCAGCAATGGTGGAGTGGTAAGGGGGAAGTGAATGTCATCGAAGAAGGTACCATTGAAGAAAGAACACATGCATGCCAAAGAGCACATGCCAATTACCTTTTAAGATTTCTCCAAAGCTGTCTTATTCTTCTGCTCATATATTGTATAACCACTCCAAGTGAGATGTATAGGAGGGGCAGGTAAATATAGGCTTTCCTCTAGGTTACAGTGTGTTCAGCTAAAAACTTGACTTCATCACCAAGGAAGAATAGAATAGTTATTGACATAAAGAGTTCACAGTTTTATGACACAGTTGGGAAAGTAAATTACACACATACATGATATATAGACATATTCAGATGTGTATACATATGTGGAATAAATACATATATGTGTATGCATATATAAATATTTTATCTGGTATATCCAGGAATCATAAAGATTGAATAAAGTAACTTCATGATTTGTGATTAAATTTTTAATAGTATTTACTGATATGTTTTCTGTAAATTTTAGTCTATAGTGATGCTTCATAAAAAAAGGTGAATTGTGGTTAAGTATTCTTAGGAAATACTTATATGCAATACCAGGAGTACGGATTATGATCGAATTAGCATGTCAAACATTACAGAAAGGTCCTGTAGTACACAAGCTTATTTAATGTTAATAACCCAGAATACTCTAAGCTTACTGGGAACATTTTTTTCTTTTTGTATATTTCTATCAATATTATATATTTATATTTTGAGAAGCAGTGGGTTAACAAAACTGGAAATTAGATTAAAGAAAAAATTATTAATTTAATAAATTAAGAAAAACAGTAAAGTCTCAGTAACCATATTTTTGTTTAATTTTATAAATAATATGTGTCTAATATTTTATTGTTGAAAACCTCATAAAAGAAAGTAATTGCCTTAGTTTGTATATGTGTTGTTTTATTTAAAAAATTAGTGATTTGGGAATTAAAACTTAAAAATAATTTATTTCCAAATTATTTCAAAATCAAGCTTTTAATGTTCAGATCTACACTGTTATTGACAACAAGTTGGCTACTTCAGACATATGAGAACTGTCTAGAAAGTATCCAGCCATGTCACCATTCTCGTTGTATTGACAATGGCTGGACTTTTTTCCAAACAGTCCTCATAATTTGATATGACCTCTACAAATTATCTGAAAAATAGTTGTAATGGTATTTATAGAGGCAGACCTAAGAATTCAAAGATTTTCATTTTCCTACATCATCTTCTCTGCATAACGCTTGTCCATAGTTGTCCTTCATTATGCTAAATGTCTCATTGAGGAATCTCTTCTTTTGCTTTCTTTAACAAGGTGGAAGTATCATTAAGTTTAATAAGTCTTAAACGTCACTGTAGCTCACATCTTTGTGACTGACAAGGCAACCTAGTTTAACTATCTGAAATTTCCAGAGGTGGATTTATATTACTGTATATGCATGCTCTATAATTACTTGTGGCAAATTATCCTGTTGGTAGAGAAAGATGTACCCAAGTTCCATGTGAATGTTATTTCTTTGAACATCAGAAATTATTCTGAGTAAATGTCTTCAAAGTTATCTTTTGAAACGAGCAAGCTATGTCTTCAGTTTGTAAATTGCACAATATGTACTATTTTCAATCAAATAGTGACCAGGAGAAATCAAAGAATTTATATATTAATATTAGAAGGATGGCTTTCAAAGCTCACTGCTTGAAAAATTACCTAGGAATTAGCTTTGTTTTATCTTCCTGGACACAGAGGTTTTAAGAGATGGGATGCTAATGAAATTGTTTTATTTTTTTTAAATCAAGTTTGTTATTTTCTTTACTCCTTGTAGCCATGTAGCTAGACACTGAGGACAGACTTTACTAAAGCTTAAATTCCCCAAAGGAATCCCATGTGAATCAAATCTGCAGTTGAAATTCTGAGGGCAAGTTATATTTTTGGTTAAGTAAACATTAAAAAAAACATATTTTTAGTGTGACTCCTAGTTTCAAAAGTGTTCATTTGCATGACTACAACACTGTGAGGGAGATTTGAGTGAATTTTGTCTCTTTCTTAGAGAAGGCGATTTTCCTTGTCTCAGAACATATGAGGGCTGTCTGGAAAAAAATCAAGTCCTTGTCTATAAATAAAAATGGTTACATGACTGGATACTTTCTGTAGAGCCCTTATATAACTTCATAAGCACAATGAAATCTTTCCTTAATAACTTTGATGGCGTATGAGAAAGTGTTGTTGACTTGGAGTCACCTCTTTTGTTCAAAGGGAACATTGAATTCTGCTGTATTTGGAAAGATTTAAATCAGCAGTGTCCAAACTTTTGGCTTCCCTGGGCCACACTGAAAGAAGAATTGTCTTGGGCCACACATAAAATAAATACACCAATACTAATGATACCTGATGACCTACCAAAAAAAAGAAAGAAAGAAAGAAAGAAAGAAAAGATAAAAGGTAAATATGAAAAATCAAAAACCTCTAGAAAGCTATACTGTGCACTTTTATCCTGGGATGGGGATTCACTTAGGTCCTCCTACAATATTTAATGGCTATAAAGTGCAAGCCCCTGCCCCAGGCATCACTGTGGATACAGTTAATAGATTGTAGTTCCTTCCATCCAGGATCTTATATTCCAGAACACATGACAAACAACTGATGGCTCAAGAAGAGCTTAGAATTGCCATTTGGAACCACAAGCCATGTGCTCTGTGGGGACAGAATTTCTAGAGACTGTTTACATTGGTTTAACCAGGAAAGACTGTAGAAGCAGCCTTTATATTATAACTTATGGGAAGCCGGGATGGCACAGTGGGTTGAGTGCTCACTTTGCAGCGCCGGAGACCCAGGATTGAATCCTGGCCCTGGCCAGTGTGGATCCATGTGCTGAACTGGGGAGTTCCCCCAGTTCAGTTCTCTCTCTCTCTCTCTCTCTCTCTCTCTCTCTCTCTCTGTCAAAAATAAATAAATGAATAAAAATATGTTTAAAAAAATATTGTCTTATACATGGAAAATATGCTACTAGCTTTAAGAAAAAGGCTACAGTGATAATTTTTTGTCATCACAGGGCACCACTGGCTCAGCAACTGATTCTTCAATGCTGAAACATTTTATTACTTGATACATTTTTAAAGTTCCT
>PVKE010031397.1:0-19051 GCA_004027555.1 Craseonycteris thonglongyai
AAATCAAAACTGTGGGTAAACTGACAAATGCTAATATGTTGGTGTCTGTGTTCATTTCTTACATATGTTTATATGTATGGAGGTTACGTGTATGTGTAAACATATATGGTGTTTTATTGATTTAATACTGTTTATTTTCATAGCATATTATAATTTTTCAGGCCAGTGTATATTTTAAATAGAATTTTAAAGAGCTGTACAGTGTTCCATTGTTTGTCTATAACCAGTTTCCTATCACTTAACAATGTTTCTTAATATTGAATTCCATAATTCCTGCTTTTATTAATACCTTTATAACCAAATCTTTTCACACATATATGATTATTAAAAAGTTTTTTAGTGAAGAATTGTATTAAAACTCTTTGTAAATATTTATATAATATCCATGTGGTTTTATGTTTTATGAATATAATGCTGTTAACCGTGTAATTATGCTATTCCTTCTAGGTTAGTGGATGATAGATGTGTGGTACACCCGGAGGCTGGAGACCTTGCCAACCCTCCCAAGAAGTTCAGAGGTAAGGAATAAATATTTATTTACTTTGTTTTATTTATTTTTGTATTGTTAAATTCATTGGCGTGACATTGGTATTAAAAATTACATAGTTTCCAGGTGTAAAATTCTGTAGTACTTCATAAATATTTATTTTTTATTATGTGACCTAAGGGGGTGGAAGTTATTTTAGTATCTTAACATAAGTAAGGTTAAAACTTTTTTCAGTTATTTGAAGGTAAGGGGTGGAGGGCGTGCAAGAGAATTGAGGGGGAATTAAATATATGGTGATGGAAAGAGAACTGACCCTGGGTGGTAAGCACATAATACAATACACAGATGATGTAATGTAGACTTGTACATGTGGAACCTACATAATTTTTATTAATCACTGTCACCCCAATAAATTGAACAATTAATAAAAAAAACTTTATTCAATATGAAACTTGTAACTATAAATATGTCTACTGAAAATTCTTTCAAAAAATTTTCTGATTGTTTTTCTTACACATTGAAGGATTGCTAATGAAATAGTGAAAATTTTTGTTTTGCTGACAATAGTCTATCTTTTGAAAGCAAATATTGGTAAATAACCGTAGAGGCCACTTTTTAAACTAGTAAATACAGCTTGAATAATATATATTTATATATTTCTGTGACAGTTATACTATAAATGTTATTGTTTCATTCACAGCTTTTTAATTTACATTTGTAAAGTCTCCAGGGGGGTGACAGTGAAATGTTAGCTTAGCTTTTAAAATGTTCACTTTAGATGGTGTATAATAACTAACAATGGCCTTAGAACTCTTCTTTAAGTGTAATTTTAGGGATAGCTTGATAATATCAACTGAGAAATTGGTCATAATAGGAGACTGGTTATTATTCAACTGTTATTAAAAAAAAGGATTAATGAAATGTGCAAAGAATCATATACAACAAAAACCAGTAATTAAAAGCTTGCTTACATCAATTTCACAGTGTAATAATAAAAACATTTTTAAAACAGCATTTCTTTTGAACACAGTGTCTAAGTGTCCTTTTCGCAGTGGTGAAAAGCAGCTTTAATAAGGGGTAAAAATCTAGAGCGAGAGTAGAAGGGATTCCCCAGAGTCCCAAAGCCAGTACAGGAGGTACTATTTACTGCTCCTCGAAGGGAGAATTTTAGCATTTGGAAAATATTTCCCATGATTCACTTCCTGTGATAGGCACTTTCCACACGATTCTCATTATGAGAATATCATATGTACTTCATTCTCCCTAAAACCAGAACCTTGTGGAGAGAGTGACAAGCATGATAGAAGTCCTTTGAGGTAAGAGGTCCAAATTTTTCCTCTGGTGGAAAACTTAAGATAAAACTGGCCGTGGGAGCTACACTGCCCATTAGAAGCATCCATACAACTGCTCAGCAGGGACTCTCCTCTCACCCTAGACAAGTGAGATCTTCTCGCCATAATCAGTCTCCACCGAGGATGTTACCAAAACCCAAGTACATGTGCCCTATACTTTGAAAGGCCAAAACTCAAACCGTCAGAGTTTGGAGTAAGGAAAGGTTTATTGATTGAGAAGGTGCCAACCGAGAAGAAGGGAAACCTAGTGGTGCCTTAAGTTTGTCTTGCTCGCTGGACTAAGGTCAGAGTTTTTAAGGGGTTTGGGGGGAACAGGTATGCAGAAGTGCTGGTGGGGCAAACTTTAACTGGAGGACCTGAGAATTTGGCCATTTATGGTAAAGGGCCATCAATGTGGAACCTTTCTGTACAACGGACGCTTGGCTTCTGAAAGGGTTCCAGTGTCCAAGCTTCAGTTATGTCTTGGTTTTTGGTTCTGTGGGGTGGGGGTGGGAGTGGGGAGACTCTGGTTCTGGGTACAGCTGGAGGCCACTGTGCTCTCCTCTGTGCATTTGGCTGCATGACTTGTGGCTTTGGTCTGTTATCTCTGAAAAGCAGCTCAGTATCTTGTTAAACAGGATGGGATCATTTGAGCTGGTTCTATGATTACAAGGATGGACTCAATAAAACTACTAGAGAGAGTCAGCAGTTATGACCAACAGACAAGTAGTGTTCCAGAACCACCATCCAGGGACTATGTAGTAAGTGCGTAGAAACAAATTCAAAGATAGAAAGAGGGTAGAGAAGCCCTAATGAAAGAATAGACTGTATGAAAAAGAGCAGATAGGTTCTATAAAGTTTGAAGTAGCATATTATATAAAGATGAGGAGAGAACTGGTACTTTGGAAAAGAGATCTGAGGATCTCACCCAGGATGCAATACAGAGAGATACAAAAAAAAAAAAAAAGAATACCCGGTAATATGAGTGACCCAGGAAGAGCTTGGAGGATAGACTGAGAAGGTTTGGCCGTATCTAATGACATTTTAGAAGGAGATGCTAGAGTGAATGGGACTGAGACACTGTGTGAAGGGATATGGGTGAGAACCTTTCTAAACTGAAGAAAACCACTGTGCCTCCCATAGAGAGGCACACTGAGTTCGGAGTCGTCAGGATAAACAAAACCAAATCCACAGAGACTCCTTTTGTGAACTGTAGTGCACTGAAGATGAAAAGGAAAGTTTTCAAAGCTAACCGGGACAACAAATCTGTATTTGTAAGAGGAAAAAGCTTCAGGTTCGGGTTTGGACTGTACTGATTGCTGGAGGTGTTATCTTAAGTAGGTCACCTAACCGCTCGGAGCCTCAGGAAGTCTGTCATTGGCTGGTGGGAGTAGGGTGGATAATAACTAGAACGACGCTAACCACTCAAGGCCTTGAAATCTTTCTAGAGAATAAAAAACCCTGAAAATGTTTTAAGTCATTATACAAATGATAGTTAACTTATTCTAGAAAGGTATAACGTATTGCCTTTAAACATACAGGATCTAGCAGAAGTAACGTCCCCTTTTTTATGAGCTGGTACGTATTTGGAGGACAAATCTTTTATTACAAAATCATAAGCATGTAATTATGTAATATAACAATATCATATTCAAGCACACTAGATGAGGTTTTAGGTGAAATGTTCAAATTGCTGTCCGTCTCCTATGCAACATTCATGTATCCTGAAAACCACTATAGTATTTTAAAAAGGGCCTTACTTCTGCTGGGTGCTGTATTTGACATCTACTCTTGCATTATAACCTCTTCAAGGGCAAAATCTTATTTTTTTTCTTTTTATCTTTTCCAGGCATAGAGCTTTGCCCATAGTAGACATCTTAAAACAAACAAACAAACAAAACCTTTGGATGCTTTTAGATGAGAGACCCGAACTTTTCCAGGGATCATGTGACAACACTTGGTCCCCAGGGATGCCCCCACATTTCACTGTCAGGAATGTGGGTAGCCTTATATCTCTGTAAGTCAGGGCACATTAATCATTCAAAGATAAACCTTCAGGGTTTGTGGCTACCATTTTTCTTTTCCTCTTTCCCAGAAAAGTGAATTGTTTTAAAGTGCAAAGATTATTTTAGTGAGTCTGAGGGAATCCTGGGATAACAGTTCTGTACCCAGTATGTAATTATATGTAGGTAATACAGATATTTGGTGTCATATTTTTCAGTGGGCACTGGTTCAAAGTATGAATCACTCAGGTGCTCTATTCCCCCCAGCCTCCCTGGAAGGCTGGCTTTTATCATAATCTACCATTGTCCTTTGCTATTTTGCTCCCATTTTCTACCTCTAATTTAAGACTAAACTGTTCTCTCACTGCATGCATCATGGGAGAAGGAAGATTGGAGATTCAGCGTTCCCCTTTAAGGCTCTGACTCTTCTACTATGATTCTTGGAACCTCATGCTTGTGGAATCCCAGAGGAGAATTCCCTGAGATGGGGTTGCCTCTGCCCTGGTTTTTAGACGCTCAGTAGCCACAAGCAGACCTTGTCCCCAGTGCTTTGTCCTTTCACAGCTCTTGCATTACACCATTCTCTGCCTGAATGCATTGCCCGGCTCACTTTGGCTTTAGAAACCATTGCTTTTATGTAGATGTGCCTCCCAGCATCACCACCCCTACGTTCATCTCTAGACTCCTGTGCCAAGTTTCCAGAGCAACCTCCTTTATTATTCCTTTTTAGATAACAAAGAAACAATAGCTTATCAACAGTTCAGCTACACCTCAGTTTCTCTTGTTTCGGCCAGACAAATGGTATTCTCAAATTGATGTAAAAATTTTTTGTTTTTCATACTTACTCTATGGTTTGTTCATGTGAATCATAAAATTTTTGAGCTTCTATGTGGTTAAAAGTAAATCTAGTATAACTCCCCCAATTTTTTGAATGAGGAGCTAAAGTTCCGAAAAGGTTAAATAAAATGATTCTCCTCCAGATACACAATTACACAATGAAATATTCTTTTGACTGTGTCACATGACCTCACATATGAACAGAGGAAACTGTTTTAACAAATATACAACTTCCCCAGGGTTATTTATAATCAAGCAGATGGCTTTTTTTTCAGTAGAAAGCACACAACCAGCATACAATTAACAGAAGCACAGTAGCTTTCTCTTAAGTGAGTGTAAAATTATTTTAATGATCAAATATTCTCTATTTTTAAAGGATAAACTTTAACCTTTGCAAAAAACTCAGATGCACAGAGAGGTTGTAAAGGATGGACTATAGAGAGTTCTCTTCACCCAGTTTTCCCTAATGTTAGCATCTTACATCGTCATGATACATTTGTCAAAACAAAGAAATTACCACTTGTACATTACTATTGACTGAATTCAAGACTTCCTTTGTATTTCACCAGTTTTTCCACTAATGTCCTTTTCCCATCCAGGATTCTGTGTAGCATTTAGTTGTCATGGCTTCTTAAGTCTTCTCTGGTCTGTGGTACTTCCTCAGTGTTTCCTCCTTTTTTTTTTTCATGACCTTGATACTTTTGAAGAATGCTGGTTAGGTATTTTGTAGAGTGTCAGTTTGAATTTGCCTGATGTTTTTCTGATGATTAGACTGGGGTTGAAGTTTTGAGAATACCACCGATGTTAATTGTCTTTCTGTGTCATATCAGGGGCACATAATGTCAATGTGATTCATTACTGGTCCTGTTTTTTGATGTACAAAGTAACCCTCCCCCTCACACTAAATTATAGTAGTATTTTTGTTGTCTTTATTGTCTTTTGGTTTTTCTTCTTTTCTTTCTTCGTTTCTGTATGCATTTCTCACCCCATTCTCTAGAAGATTCCTCTCTGGTGTGTATTTTTCCATAAGTCTGTGCCTATTAATACATGTGTGTTTTCTTTTAGGAGAAAAGTTGATACAAGTCAAAGCAAGAGAAATTTATGTGTTTCATGGTTTTATTACCATGAGGGTGATAAAACCTAGAAGTAATGGAGAATCCAGGAAACTACTCTCCAGGAGGGCTGAGGGAAGAGAAGACAGACCCTTGTCTTGGTTGAGTATAGATAATCCCCAGGGTAGCCCATTTGGTTTTAAAACACCCAACTCTGAGACTCTGTGCTCATCGGACATGTGACTATTTCATAATCCACCATGTCTACCAAGTGGCCGCTTCTGCAAGCAAAAAGTTATTCTAATCTAAACCAATAAATTGGAATAATTTAGGAATTGGAATTAAAAGACAGAATTTCTCTGCTATGTAGTAGAACACTAAAGCAGGTACTGAAAGTCAAGGCTTGGAGGAAGATTGACAAGATAATTTAACTCAGTTCCTTCTATTCTGATAGTTCAGGGAAGCAGTTTTATTTATTTATTTATTTATTTATTTATTGTTAAATTTATTGGGGTGACATTGGTTAGTAAAAATTACGTAGGGTCCAGGTGTACAATTCTACATTACATCGTCTATGTGTTGCATTATGTGCTCACCACCCAGAGTCAGTTCTCTTTTCATCACCATATATTTGATGCTCCTTTCCTGCTCCCCTATACCTTCCACCTTTACTCTCAGGTAACCACTAAACTATTGACTGTGTTCATGAGTCTTTGTTTCTTTGTTACTTTCAGTTTTATATTCCACTTATAAGTGAAGTCATATATTCTTGATTTTTTCAGTCTGATTTATCTCGCTTAATATGATGATCTCAAGATCCATCTACTTTGTCACAAATGGCTGTATTTCATCTTTCTTATCTCTGAGTAGTATTCCATTGTGTAAATGTACCACAACTTCTTTATCCAGTCATCTATCAAAGGACACTTTGGTTGTTTCCACTGCTTGGCCACTGTGAACAGTGGTGCAGTGAACATTTGGATACAGATATCTTTGCAAACTAAGGTTTTCAAGTATTTTTTGGGTAGATACCCAGAAGAGGGATTGCTGGGTTGTATGGTAATTCTATTCTTAATTTTTTGAGGAACCTCCATATTGCCTTTCGTAGTGGTTGTACCGATTTACATTCCCACTAGCAGTGTATGAGGGTTCCTTTTTCTCCACAGCCTTTCCAACACTCCAATACCTATTATTCCTTGTCTTGTTGATTATAGCCATTGCAGCAGGTATGAGGTGGTATCTCATTGTGGTTTTAATTTGCATTAGGAAGGAATTTTTTTTAAAGATTTTATTTTAATGTTTTTAACAGAGACAGAGGGAGACAAAGAGAAGGGGGGAAGGCCCAGAGCAGTCTCCATAGTTATACACCATCAGTTTTCAATGCGGTTTCATTCCACACAGGTGGGCGGGGGCCGTGTAGGGTGGGAACTGGGCTGGGGGCCTCCCACATGGGAGGCACACCCTCTCCAGCCAGGGATCAAGCAGAGGGGTGAGAACTGAACTGGGGGCCTCCCGCATGGGAAGCACATCTCAGTTCAGCATATGGGCCAGGGCCAGGGCCAGGATTCGATCCTTGGTCCCTGGGTCTGCAAAGTAGGGAAGTAGTTTTGGAGGCTGGAACTCTCATCTTTTACTTCTATACGTGGAGGTTACACACTCAAGTGTATAACTGAAATACCATCCTGCTAGGTAGCAGCTTTTACTTTTTATGTAGTTGAATGTATCAGTCTTGTCTAACAGTGATTCTCCTGTATGAGCCAGTTATAAATACTTCCTCTACCAGCTTAATAATTGCTTTATTGACTTCCTTCAGATTTGATGTTAGTATAATTTTTTTTATGAAATCTAAAATGATTTCAGATTTGAAATAACTAGCATTTATTTATTTATTTTAAGATTTATTTCATTGTTTGAGAGAAGGTAAGAGAGAGAGAGAGAGAGAGAGAGAGAGAAACAGAGAGCGAGAGACAGAGGAGAGAGAGTGGGAGAGAGAAGGGGGAAGGGGCCAGAGCAGTCTCCATAGTTGTACATCATTAGTTGTGACATGGTTTCATTTCTCACCATTTCTCACAGGTGGAAGTGGGGCTGTGAGGGCGGAACTGAACTGGGGCCCTCCCGTACGGGTTTGCCGCTGTAACTAGCATTTATCGAACATTTAATACATGCTGCACAGTGCTTGGGGCTTCCTATGCATTTTTATTTAATCATCACATTAACACTGTGAAGTGGAAATTGTTACTATCCCAATTATGCAGTTGAGAGAGGTAAGTGTAAAGAAGTTATGCAACCATCTGAGGGTCATTGAACTCATTACTCAAAACAAATTCGTCTGACTCTAGAACTGTTTGTTCTTAACCATGATACCGTGCCATCTGTTGAATTATGCCATTCTACAAATTTTACCTGTTGGTACTGTAAAGCCACATGGATTAAATCTAATCCCTCCTCCAAAAAAAAAACCCCTTTAAGTATTTGTTTAGAATGATCACATTCCCTCAGTTCTTTTCCTCTACAGTCTTAATTAGTAAAAAATTTTTTTTTTCACTTGTCAGCTACAAATTCTTCATTGAGTTCTCTAGCCTTCATCGTATTGCCTTGTTTACTTTCTGGTTAGGCTCCTGTTTGTCACTGTAATTCTCAGTGGTGTAGAAAGAACTGAACATAGTACATTGGGGTGCAGTTTGATTAATCTCCCCTCTTTTTTGGATGCCACGTTTATGATCCAAGAGTCCTGGGCAAGAATCCCCAGTTTACCTCCATCTGTTAGTCAACGCAAACTTCTGATGCTTTTTCATTTGTACCTCTGAACCCTCATATCCCTGCTCCTATGCTGCATAGTCGGTACTTTGGAAGCAAGTGGACAATCTGTTACGTTTCATATTATTAGTATTAGTTCATTGTTGTAGCCTGCCAAACTCTATCTTTCTCTCTTGCTCTCATGTTAGCTCTCACCCAAATTATTTATTCAAAATTCCAGCCTCATGACATCTTGAAATTTAAGTTGATAAAAAGTTTATGTGTGATTCTGTCATTTTCCCCAGTGTCATGCCAGTGTTAGTGAATGTATCTGAGGACAAACAGCTTAGGTAGGACTGTGTTACGTGGGGTTCCTACAGATCACACCCTGGAAGCCTTGGATGGAGATCAAGTTTGGGAGGTGATCCTCGGAAGCATGGATGAGGAAGTGGGGAAAGTGAGCCTAAAGCAACAGAGGTAACAAAGTGTTCCTTGAAGGCCCCCCCCCCCCCCCGGGACAACTGGAACTCAACATTGCAGAAGCCCTCTGAGAAACCAGTCATGAGGAACATGCCTCAGCATCTCCTGCCCAAGGACAGAAAGGCTGGGGTCAACTTCCACTCTCTGTGGGTTGCCTCCTGAGGGCATTCTCACCCCCTTCATCCACATACTAGGTTGCTCCTCTCAGTGTCAGGGAAAGTCCTCATGAAGAGAAGAGGGGTGCAGGAGCTTGAAATTGTAGGCTTACAGCATGCTGGAAACTTCACTGTGGTTGTCAGCAACATTGGGCCTGACTTGTGCATGCTCAGAATTTGTACCCATTTCTTTATTTGAAAGACCAACAGTTAGATTATAAACTGTATTAGGGTAAACTCTGTGTTAGCCTGTGCTATGTTTGATTTTCAAGATCAAAAAACAGTGTTTTACATATTATTAGGGCTGGATTAATTTTTGTTGAATTAATGAAAAAAGCTCTAGAAAAAAATTGTAATTCTTACAGGCAATATAATTTCAATTTTGTCATCAAATATGTTTCTTAAGGTCTTACTACTACTCAGCATATAACAGTTGTTAGCTGATTACTTGTTTTATGATAAAGCAATGAATGCATAGACCTGTTATTTAGTTATAGTCTTAAAACCTACACTTCTAAATTTAAATTCATTTGTGTCAATTTGTGCATTCTGACATATACACCTATAGTGTGAATAGCAGAAGACAGAAATGTCTATGTGTATTAAGTAGTTTCTTTTTAGGTTATAGTATTTTGTAGTTTGTTATTCAAAGAAGTTTAGAAAATTGCAATGGATTTGCAAGCCAACAATGACATGATTTATACTAAAACATCTTTAAAATTCTCCAGTTGAATGTTACTGCTGTGTTGATCCTGTGTATTTGTGTTAAGTCATTATATTAAGAACCTTCTATCACTAATACCCTATTATTAAACTCTTAAGTGGCAGAGGAAATTGAATAATAAGTTTACTTTTCTTAGTGAGCTTTCAGAGAAGGGCCAAAGGATGAAATAAAAACAGATTTCATTGCCTCTTTGCTGCTCTTGTTGAAACTAGTCAAGATGGCAAAAGTACATGTGCTTTCAAATACTTTATTTCAACTACTTTAGTTTCTGTTGGAGGAAGGCAGCCGTGGTTCTGAGTGGTAAAATAGAACTTCATACAGGGAAAGTCTTGTGAGTTGTTGTTAAGGCAGCACTCACACAATTAATTGTGTATGTACTGTATATGGTGTATGAGGTCTGATTGATTTGTGGCTTTCAATGGTTTCTTTCCCTTAAGAGTAAGGAATGAGGCTCAGAAAATGAACACTTGTGATATGCATGTGGCTTAGTGGAGGGAGAGCAATTCTCCGACTCCCTCACTTACTAATCCTGTATCCAGGGGCCAGTTTTCCTGCTCTGCTAGCTTGTGTGTAAAAAGCTCCCTTTCAGTGTTGTATATGAAGTTCGTTGTGTGTTTCATGGTAAGTTCTGAATACTTTTTGTCTGTATTATAATTTCATAGCTAAGACAATTCTATCCATGAGTAGAAAGTACTAAATATTGAAATTTTTAACTTTGAGCACTTATGATGACCTTTATCCATTTTGCCGTATTTAATTATTCATAGTTTCATTTTACAAATGTGGAAACTGCACTTTAGAGAAGTAAAGTAATGTGCTCAAGGTCACACAGCTTGTAGAGTGAGGCCGGTTTGTTGAAGTTGGTGTTTTTTCAACATTATGAGACCTTGGATACATTTAGTAGAGTTTTATTGAATATCCACTGTGTGCAATGCACTATGTGAACTAGTTGCTAGGGTTCAAATGAGTCAGAAATGAATGCTGCTGTCAAGGAATTTATAAGCTAATGAGAGAGATAAGATACGCATATAAGTAATTATAGCACAAGAGAGAAAGTGATAAGGGCTAAATAAAAAAGTATGGTGAAAGTATTGTGGGAGGATGCAGATTTTAATTTCCTGTTTTGAGAGCTGAAGAGAGCTGATAATAAAGATAGCATTTAAGCTGAACTTGAAAGATTTGTACTGGTGGGGAAGGGACATCTAGGCTTCTCAGGCCACCTTTGTATGTTTTCACTAAAGTAGTATTTAGGGTCATGATTTGCATGCAAAACTAAAGTGCATTTCTTATTTAAAGTAATGGAACCTTTGCTATATTTTTGAGTATAATACTGACATGAAAGTAAGTGCCCAGGCATTACCCCAATAAACTTGGTGTTCTGCAGGAAATAGACAAGTATTATAAATCAATGATAACAGAATGTGAACAGGACTACTCTACTATTAATCACATTTATTTAATCTATATTGTATTTCAGGTAATTTTAAAATACTTTGTTTTATTAACCCACTTAATTCTTATACAGACGTAAGTAGAATTTATTATTTATTTTATTTTATTTTTTTAAAGATTGATTTTTATTGTTTTTGACAGAGAGAGAGAGAGAGAGAGAGAGAGAGAGAGAGAGAGAGAGAGGGAGAGAGAGAGATACAGAGACAGAGAGAAAGGTGAGGGCCCAGAACAGTCTCCATAGTTGTACATCATTGGTTTTTCCACATAGTTTTATTCCACAGGTGGGCGCGGGGCTGCACAGGGCAGGAACTGGGCCGGGGTCTCACCCCAGTGAGAACTGAACTGGGGGCACTCCCCAGTTCAGCATATGGGTCTGCACAGGCCGGGGCTGGGATTCGATCCTTGGTCCTTGGGGCTTCAAAATGAGCACTTAACCCACTGAGCCATCCTGGCTTCCCCTAGAATTTATTATTAAGATATTATTGTTATCTGCATGTATGAGATATGGTACTATAACAGAGTAAAACAACAGTAAAAACCACTGGCTTATATAAGATAGTTTATGTCTTTCTTAGTTCCTAGGTGGGTGATCCAGAACCATGTTTCAACTTTACCATCCTCAACTCATAGCTTTCAAAGTTGCTTCATTAGTCAGCATTTTTCAGTTAATTGAAATGGGGTAAGAGGAATGGAGGACATTCTCTTACAAGGACATCTGGAACTGTGTATATCACTCCTATTCATATCTCATAGTCACATAGTATATATTGGGTTGAATGGTGACCTGCCCCCTCCCCCCAAAAAAGGTCCATGTCCTAATACCCAGACCCCATGAATGTACCCTTATTAGGAAAAAGTATCTTTGCAGATGTAATTAAGACTCTTGAGATGAGATTATCCTGGATGATGCAAGTGGGTCCCAAATCCAATGACAAGGTTCTTTCTAAAAGACAGAAGAGAGGCACACACACAGAGGAGAGGCCATGTAAAGACAGAGACAAAGAATGGAATTACTCATGTGTTGTCATAAGCCAAGGAATTCCTAGAACCATCAGAAGCTGGAAGGGGCAAGAGAGAATTTTCTTCTTCAGCCTTTAGAAGGAACATGGCCCTGAAGACAGCTTGACTTTGGACCTCTGACTTCCTCCCAGAACAATGAAAGAATAAATTTCTGTTTTAAACTGCCAAATTTATGGTCATTTGTTATGGTAGCCATAGGAAATCAATACAGATGGCTTGTCTTGCTGCAGTGAGGCTGTAGACTGTTTAGTGGGCTGGCCACATGCCTACCTAAAACATACGAGTTCCATTACCTTCAGGAAGATGAGAGTGGATATCGAGGGGAAGTGTCAACATTCTCTGTTACTTCTCATTTTATAGATGAGGATATTGAGGTACAGAAAAGTTAAGTAACTTTTACAAGGTCATGTAACTAGAAAGAAGAAAACCTTTGATTGAACTCTGGGTCCTTAACCTCTAATTTACTGCCTGTATGTAAGCCTCCCACCTGGGAGGTGAGAACTATCACCACTACAGTTTAGCATATGGGTTTGCATGGGCCAGGGGCCATGGGTAAGTATTTAATCCATGAACCTCATGGTTGCAAGGCAAGTGCTCAACCTGTTGAGCTATCCCGGCATCCCCAGGCATGTGATTTTTATGTTAAAGACAGTGGAGTACTCTTAAAGGATTTTAACCTGTGCTATGACATGAGCTGAAATAAAAATTTTGAAAGATTATTCTCTTACATAGACAGGTTGAAAACATACAATGGGATATCAATTAAGAGGCTGTTAAAATAGTTCAGAAAACTTGATAATGTACTAAGATAGTAGCTATGGATGGAGACAAAGGGACATATTTAACCATTTTATGACTTGATAAGTAATTGTATGTGGAAGTGCAGTGTGAGTGAGAGTGAGGGAGAGAATGTGTCCTAGAATTCTCTCCGGTTTCCAACGTGGGCTATATGGCAGATTTTAGTAGCATTTACTGAGATATGGAATATAATAGGAACTACTTGATAGGGCCACGTAATTGTATCAGTTCTTTATTACTGTGTAACAAAACACCCTCAAACTGAGTGGCTTTCTCATCATCCATCTATTTAACTCATGAGTCTGTGGGTTCACCGGCTGATTCTTTTGTTCTGCGAGTAAGCTGGTTTAGCTGATCTCTGCTTAACTTGCTGACGTATCTGTGGTCAGTTGGCAGCTGGATGGTCTAGAATGGCTTTCCACACATTTCTGCTAGTGCATACGTTGTTGTTGGGGGTAGCTGGGCCATGTGTCTCTCATTATCTAGCAGGCTAGCTGAGATTCTTCACACAGAGATAGTGTGAGAACAGTAAGAAAGGGCAAACCCCAGTGCTCAAGAACTCCTCAAGCCTCTGCTGTGTCACATTCTAATGTTATATGGCCAAGTTCAGATACAGAGAATGGAGAAATTGAGACTGCCTTTTGATGGGAGGGGATGCAGAGTCACCTTCAAAGGGGCATGCATACAAGGATGGAAAGAATTTATGGTCATCTTTGCAATTTCCCACAATAATGAAGTTGGTTCTGGCAGCCTTTCTGCCAGAGAAGTAGATCTAGAAGGTTGCTGGACATGGTAATCTGAAAGCTCTGGAGAAAAATCTAGATGGAAAGATATAGATTTGTTGTTTACAAATATATGCATTGAATTTAAAGCTGTGAGAAGAAAACGGTACCCTAAATAGAATCCCTGGGAATAAAAACATTTAATGTGCCTGAAGGAAACAATATCAAGAATCATAATGAAGCATCACTACAAAATGGATAAAATGAAAAAATATACTGACAATAACAAGTGCTGACAAGGATGCAGACCCATTAGGTCTCTCATACATTGCTGGTGGTGTGCAAAATGCTACAGCCAATTTGCAGATGAGTTTGGCGGTTTCTTATAAAGTTAAACACACGCATGCTATGTGACCTCCAAATCTCACTCTTAATTATTTACCTAAAGCAATGGAAACTTAAGTTCACACAAAGATCTGTACAGGAATGTTTATAGCAAAAATTGGGAACAGTCAAAACCACTTTCAACTGGTGAATGAAGAAACAATACATGCTATGGTATACTCATATCATGGACAATAAAAAGAAAAGAACTACTGATACACCCAATGGTTGGATGAATCTCAAATGATTTATGCTAAGTAAAAAAAGCCTGTTTCAAAAGGCTTCTTTTGAGGTCATTCTGGAAAAGGATGGAGGTGTTAATTTAGCCAACTCATGATATAATAACCCCAAGGGGCAAAAATAGCCCTGAGGTGGTTAGAAGTTCACTTGACTCAGAAATACTCCCTTGACTTCACTGAAAAAAAGGTGAAGTCTTTTCACTCTATATTTCTGTGACTTTTTTCACTGTTAAGACTGGCTGTATGGGAAGATGGAGAAAGACCTGTTCATTTAGGACTCCTTACCTCTCTGGACTTTCATAGGTAGATTCTTGGTGAGGTCTTTAGACACAGTTATAGTTTTAATTTTGTGGAGAAAAAAATGACCCGCATGATAGCAAAACAAAGTACATCTGAAGCACTTTTATAGGCTATTTGGTCTAAATGATATGAATGGTTAGAGTATTTCTACCTTTGCTATATTATAATTAATGTCATATTGCATTAAAAAACGTCTCAATTACAGTATCCTAATGGAATTTCCTATGGGAAATGCATTCTTTTTTATAATATAATTTCCAGGATCACATTGCACTGTTTGTAGATCTGAATCTATAGCTTACTCAAAAACTTTTTAATGAATTAAATGGTAGCTATTTTTAAATAAACTATTTTCCTTATTCTCTCTTTCACTGTATGTATTAGGCATATAAAAAGTCATATTAAAAAGTCAAATCACTTTAGTTTTTATATACTCTTTAATGTAAATAATCTCCAGTCGTAGAGAAAGTATCATATACATATTTGTTATTTTAAGTGGAAGTATGTGTGAATTTAGATGGTAAATGGGCCTTACTTGTTTTACTCTCTTCTGAGTATTTAATAAGTTCATAAAAGTTGTATTTGGAAGTCTTTGTGTACCTCTGTAAAGCTTACTAATCATTAACTTACTCAAGCTACTACTAATTCAAGCTACCACTAAGGTAAAAGACAGATTTCTACGTTGTGTGTTCAAGTTCAAGTCAACTGCCTTTCCTTCCCAGGTGTTGACTTAGTGAATGAGCAGTTTAAAGATCTTCTCTGATCAGAAGCCCTTGTTTACATTTTGTGGTTTTCAAGGTAAATACAGCAATTTCAGAATAAAGCAAACATTGTGGGCAGGTGGCATTATTTGTTTTACAAATGCTTGGAAGTAGTTTGGAAACTTTGTCTTTTAAAGAATAAGATAGTAGAAACTTACTAAAGCAGCCCGCAGAAGTAGAGTTCCAGCCTCAGCTGGTGATGCAGTACCAGTTCACCCTTACTGGTCTTGAAACTTGCTTGTCCATTTTTAGCTGGGGGCCCCTATGGCGAGAGATATGTGCCCTGAAAATGAAAGTGATGGGTCCCTAGGAACTCAATGAGTCTGGGTACTTCTGTCATGTTTTGCTATAGACTGTGATTTGTATCTGTGCCTGTGTGTGTGAATCTTCCACTGGTTAAGTTAGAGATGGCTCAATTTAAATTTCCAGAGGTTCTTGGGGCTATGAAGAACTGGAAGAGGGGAAGCCAGGATGGCTCAGTGGGTTAAGCACTTGCTTAGCAGCCCTGGGGACCGAGGATGGAGTCCTGGCCCTAGCCCGTCTGGACCCATATGCTGAACTGGGGAGTGCCCCCAGTTGGGTTCTCATGGGGTGAGGCCCTGGCCCAGTTCCTGCCTTGTGCAGCCCCACGCCTACCTGTGGATTGAAACTATGTGGAAAAACCAATGATGTGCAACCGTGGAGACTGTTCTGGGTCATCCCCCTTCTCTTTGTCTCTGTCTCTGTATCTCTTTCTCTGTCAAAAACAATAAAAATAAATCTATAAAAATAAAAGGAATGGAAGATAGTAAGCTCATCCAGAGTGTTTTTTTTTGGAAGTAGAGGTATAGGTAGACTAAAAATGGGTTTTAAACAAGCATTTTCTAAATGCCAGAAGCTTCAGCTCTGTTTAGAAACAGGGCGGTGGAATTTGTCCTTCTAGTTCTATTTAGCTGTACCGCACGAAGCACAATGCAGCTATAATTGTAGAAAGTTTCATAGTTATGCAACTTATACTCTAATTGTATCTGCATAATTAAGTACCTTGATGTGAGTAAATATCGGAAGGAAAGGAGTTAAACAAAGTTAATTATATGGTTAGGTTGGGAGTTAGGTTCTGTAATGTTATTATATAAATGAAAAAAATCCAATAACTAAAATACCATGTTACAAAAACAGTGTGACCATGTAGTGGGCAAATGTAAAAACAAAGCAAAAGGCAACTGACTGAGTGTAACTTCTGTTTTCACTTAATAACTGTGGAAGCCCTTTAGCCCCTCTTTCTTTCCCAGCCTTCTTTTCTTTCTATATCCTTGGCCAACATTGCTAATGAAATTAAAGGCTGGTATCTCCACTCTCTGGCTTACATATGTGTATTTAGTAAGCCGGAAGAACAAGCTAGTTCTCTACTTTCTCCCCAACACCAGTGATGGGTAGCACTGTTCTAGAGGCTTTTTGATTATTCTGTCCTCCTAAATAAAGTGTATTAAATAGCCTGGAATTCTTGCTTTCATCACTTAAATAGTCTAGAGACACTGACTTAGTTGAATAAAACCTGTGTGACTTGGAAATGGATCACTTTTTGCAGAGAAAGCACTTACGACATGTGCCCTGTGAGCCATGTTATTCTGGTGGAGAGGACACAAGGAAGCTGGGAACAGCACCCTGCCTGCTCCAGGGGTTTGCCACAGGCCGTAAGAGGTGATCAATGCAAAGTGAGAATTAAATGACACAGGAAGTCATAAGGCAAAGGCCTCGAAATGGGTTTCTAGTTTGGGAGTCCTCAAGATCTTCTCAAGAGGGTCTGTAAAATCAAACTATTTGCATAATGATACTGAAACATTGCTTGCCTTCTCTACTTTCATTTTCTTGAGTGTATAGTGAAGTTTTCCAGAGGCTACATGAACTGTGATGGTGTCATCTCTCTGTTGGCTAGTGAGATGTGTGCTTGTGTTCTATTGTGTTGTGCATTTCTCAGTTTTAGTTTGTCATACAGTAAATATAGAAACAGCCCACAAAACAAAATCTCTTTGGGGTCCTCAATAATTTTTAAGAGTGTAAAGTGATCCCGAGACCATAGAGTTTGAGAAATGCTTGTTAGGAGGATAAACAGGTCGCAAGGGTTAGGAATAAGCTTAACTGAACTGTGAGAAAAGGCATTTGTGAAAATGGGTAGGCAAGGAATAGGCAAGAACTGTAGTTAGGGAAAGTAACTAGGAATCAAGAAGCCAGCAGGTATACCAAGGAGGCAGGACAAAATGAGAGAACAGCTTTGTATCTCCAGTACTGTGCCTATAGCAGGATGGGCCTTTGATGGATTTTTGTGAATGACTGACTTGGTACCGGTAAGTGTAAAGACTGTAGAACCAGATAAAAATTTGAGAAACATGAGATGTGATGCTTATCACAGTATTACTCATAATGGAGGAAACTTGAAAATGTAAAAGGAGGAAAAAGATTCGTACATCGTGATATGTCCTAAATGGGAATGTAATGTTTTCAAGCAACATTTAGTGATATTAGAAAATGTGAAGTGGAAAAAACAGTATTTATAGTACATTTCCAGTTATCTAATATATATGCATGTTTATAAGTATATATTTTGGTAAATGCATCTGTCAGTCGATAACCATAGTTAACTGTGGGGCATGAAAAGAGGTAAGATTTTTTTTTCTTTATACTCTTAGATTTTCTAATTTTTTTGTCAGTGATCATACATCCGTTTAATATTCAGAAAAAAACACACAAAAAACCAAGTTTTTTTACACATCACAACACATACACACATTGTTTTTCAAAGCCACTAGATAAAAATTTGAGTCGTTTCATGTGGAGATAGTTTTTGATTTCTTCGCTGCCTGTCTGAAGCTGGCCTGAACGTTTGAAGGTAGCAGAGGCAGGTGTGAATTCCAGGCGGAGGAGCGAACCCTGGCAACCGGAATAGTGCCCTTACCAGAGAGGGACTCAAATTCAAGGAGTCACTTTAATTTGTACTGCTCCATGTGAAGATCTTTAACAGACTCCAGGCTCAGCAGGAGGCCTCGCTGCTGCAAGGGTATCAAAGGAAGGTTTTGAGAAAGCTTGTAGCAGAACAAGAAAGGAAAGAAGGAATGACTAGTGAATCTCTAGCTTTGCCTTCCCCTTGACATTGTGAAGGGCGAAAACCTAGGCCTATCATAGGAAGAAAAATAAGAATAAAGAAATAGACTCTATGGTAAGGTGACCAGACGTCCCGCTTTTGGCGGGACAGTCCCGATTTTTAACAATTTGTCCCGCGTCCCACGCGTTTTAAAAAAGTCCCGATTTAAAAAAAAAAAAATTATTATATTTTATTGTTAAATTTAATGGGGTGACATTGGTTGGTAACAATCAGACAGTTTCCCAATGGACAACTCCACATCACATCACCCATGCATCGCATTATGAGCCCAGCTCCCAGAATCAGGTCCCCCTCCAACCCCATATATCTGGTGCCCACTCCCCCCTCCCCCCATAACTCTCCCTTCCCCCTCCTCCCTCCTCTCCAGGTAACCACCAAACTATCGAGTGTGTCCATAATGCTGGTGCCCTCTCCCACCTCCCCTCCCTCTC
>PVKE010031398.1:0-19050 GCA_004027555.1 Craseonycteris thonglongyai
TTTTTGCTTTACGCATGAGTCTGTTTTCCCTCTGGGGGTTTGCCTATCAGATGGGCTTCTCTTTATTTTTTCTTTTGGGCTCAGTTGTGGGAGAAGGAGATTTTGGGAGAGGGTTGGGGGAAGCAGACAGCTTCTGTGTCCTGGGGCACTTCAGGTTGCTGTCTTAGCTGTTAGATAGCAGGGTAGTAAAGGTGTGGCCTGGGGTGGGTGCATGTGTGTAGGAGCTAGGGTGGGCCTGAGACACAATAGCAGATTCCTCTTTCAGCAGGGGGGCTGGTGGTTCAGTGGGGGCGGGGTGCCGAAGCTTTGGTCTTTCCTCCTCCTGGCTGCCCCTCCTTCAATCGTATCTGTAAGCCACGCCTGCAGGGCAGCACTTGGATGCGCTGGGGCTTGGCAGAGGCCCAGGTCGGCCGCGCAGTCTCGCACACAGGCAATGACACCGCGGAGACCTGACCGGCAGCCCAGTTGCGCGCGTGGTCCGCATCGCCCCAGAGGCCCGGTGGGTGGGACGCCAAAAGCCCAGCTGTGTGCTCGTGAGCAGGCAGCAGCGCTGCAGTGGCCCGGTGGGCAGGGCGCCAAAAGCCGGTCCCATGTGCGGGCAGCGGCGCTGCGGCGGCCTGGCGAGCAGGGTGCCAAAAGCCCTGTAGCACACCGGTGAGGAGGCAGGGGCGCCGCAGCGGCCCAGTGGGCGGGGCACCGAAAGCCAGGGTGCGTGCATGCAGCGATTCGCCGTGGCCCAGTGCGCGGGTTGCCGAAAGCCCAGCCGCGCACTTGCGCGCACGCAGCGGTGCCGCAGTGGCCTGGTGAGCGGGGCACCAAAAGCCCAGTTGCACGCTGGCAGTAGCGCCGCAGAGGCCCGGTGGGTGGGGCGCCGAAAGCCCTGCGCGCACAGGCCGTAGCTCGGGCGGCAGCCGCTCTACGCTCCCGGCTCTGTTGAGACCGCCGGAGTCACTCCAAGCACGTCCAATGCAGCTGTGCCCACTCAAGCCCCAGCCCTCACTCCAAGAGCCCTGTCCTCAGAAGGCGCTCCCTCACAGTCAATCTCCTCCGTAAATCAGGGGTGCTGAGCTGCTGCGGGCTGGTGCCCTGCTCTCACCCCACCCGCCGGGAAGTGCCGCCGCCCTGCTCCACAGTCCCTGTTCCACTTTAGGCTCCGTGATCTGATTAGGGCACTGTGTGCTGTCCCTTGAGTTCGGATGTTAAATTGTCCACAGTCTTGTGGGGCTTCCACGCTCCCTAGGTCTCGGCTTCCAGCCCGCCCTCTATCCAGCTCCACTTGACCGTAGTCCCCCAACCCCCCTTTGTTTTTTCAAGCCCTGGGCCGCGCTCTGAGTCTCTGTCCCTGAACCGCTGCTTCCCTTTTCCTCTCCCACTCTCCCCTTTTTTCTCTAACCTTTGTGTGTTGTTCTGCGTTGTGTGGTTCTCTTAGTTGAGGTTTCTTCTCAGCGTTTCCCCTGTGGATTCCCCTCTGTTCACAAGGCCCTTACCAGGCAGTTATCGGCGTTCTCCTCTCATGCCGCCATCTTGGATCTCCTGTTTATTTATTAATAATGTGACTATTAATGAAATAATCCCTAGGATGATGAATTAGCAAAATTAAACAAGAAATGGAAAAACAAATATAACTAGGATTCCCAAATTTGTCCCTTATGATAATTGCAAAATGAGATCAATTTTACTCCATTAAAAACATAAGCAAATTTTAGCTTTAGCCTCTGCAATATCTATAATTGTGAATGTCAATCCTTAGAAATAGTTAGTACTACATAAGAAATAAACTCAAAAACTAAAATTGGGACCATTGGAACTTCATTGCATGCCTACATAACAGTTGAGGAATACCTAGGAGACTCCACAAACTATTGAGTGGTCAATTTTTGGTATTTTATACAATAAAGAACTTTTTTACTTAAACCTGGAATCACTCCTTTTATTCTCACCTTGGATAAAACTCCCTTTGGGCATAGGATGGCAAGAGTTTGGTAGGAAAGTGATGTTTAATGTCGAACTTAAAAGGAGATGTTCTTGTAAAATTCCAGCTTGCATTTGAAAGGAAAAAATCAAATAAAACCTTAGCCTTAGCTTTTATCTTGTTATCAAGATTTGGTCACATTGTTTGCAATGATTGGTATGGTAATAATGATCAAACCATTTGTTAATGTCAAGTCATAGTATGATTTGAAATATTTTAGAGGTATAAACTTGACCTAATTTATGGAGCTTTTATAAGTCTTTGTTTGGAAGCCAACAGGGTTGTATGTATGTTGGTGTCTATAAGACATTGTACATACAAAGTATGAAATATTTGATTGGATGAATTCTGCTTGTCTGATACTGAAATTCATTTTTAAAATATGTATTATGTAATGACTTAATTATTTGGTTTCCCAGAAAGGAACTCAACTTGCTGCAGAAACTGTATGGACTGTATGATACTGTAATGGGCAATATTAGTGGTTACTATGAAATACTTTGGGGAGATGTCAACATTGAAAAAATTAATGCAGAGCTGCAGGAATTTCAAAACAGGTGAGTTTTGATCGAATTAAACTTGCCTTTGTATAGTGCTTACCTTCTTAGGGTCCTATAGTCATTTCACAAGTGAATTTATCCTTTGATATATTTCTATAAATGCATAACACTTTCTCCAAAGAAATGTGTAGATGAAATAATTTTTTCTTTTTCTTTCTGAAAGATGTCGTAAACTTCCAAAAGGACTTAAAGATTGGCAAGCTTTTTTGGATCTGAAAAAAAGAATTGATGATTTCAGTGAGTCATGTCCTCTATTAGAAATGATGACCAATAAGGCAATGAAACAGAGACACTGGGATCGCATCTCTGAGTTAACTGGAACACCATTTGATGTGGAATCGGACTCTTTTTGTCTTAGAAATATTATGGAAGCACCACTCCTTAAAAATAAGGATGACATTGAGGTACATAGAATATAGGATGGTTCATTTAGGAAGAGATCCTTTTCTTTTCTGAAAATTATATAAAATTATACAGATATTTTATTCACGATTATACTAATTGCCTGATATAATGCAGTCTAAAAATTTGGAATGATACTGAGCATGCCTTGGTTTTGCAGCATAATGCTATAACTCAAGCAGATAATATAATTATTTGAAATATGTTAGTTTTGGAGCTCCTCAATCTATCCTTCTTGTGCCTTAGCTACACTTCCATTTAAAAAAAATATGTTAACTTCCATATTGTGTCCTTGGAGTATCCCTCAGATTATTTTTCCCAAATTTCTAACTTTCCCCTATTAGTCTATTAATTATTTAAGATTATTATATTTTTTCCATGATTTTATTTGGTTGTTTTTGTTTTATGCTTAGTATTTGCATGGTATCTGTTTTTTTTATTGAAATATAATCAATAATAAATTATATTTTAGGTAGACAATATAATGACTCAATTTATGTATATATTGTGAAATGATCACCACAATTTGTCTAGTTAACATCCATCATCACACATAGATACAAACTATTTTTCTTATTATGAGAACTTTCAAGATCTACTCTCTTAGCAACTTATAAACATGCAATACAGTATTCTTACCTATAGACACCATGCTATATATACATGATATCCCTAGGGTATACTTATTTTATAATTGGAAGTTTGTACATTTTGACCACCTTCTTCCATTTCACCCGCCATGCACTACCACCCCCACCTCTGGCAACCACCAATCTCTAACTTATTTAATTAGCATAATACCCTCTAGGTCCATCCATGTTGTCACAAATGGCAAGATTTCATTTTTTTTATTGCTGTGTAATATCCCATTATATATGTATCACACTTTCTTTATCCATTCATCTATCAATGGATACCTAGGTTGCTTCCATATCTTGGCTATTGTAAGTATGCTGCAGTGAACATAACGGTGCATACATCCTTTCAAATTATGTTTTTATTTTCTTCAGATAAAAACCCAGAAGTAGAATTGCTGGGTCATATGGTAGATCTGTTTTTAGTTTTTTTTAGGATTTGACATACTCTTTTCCATAGTGGCTGCACTATTTTGCGGTCCTACCAACAGTGCCTAGGGCACCCTTTTCTCCAAATCCTTGCCAACATGTCATTTGCTGACTTTTTGATAATGGCCATTCTGACTGGTGTGAGGTGGTGCCTAATTGTTGTTTTTATTCTGTTGCTGTTAGATGAAATGTTGTGCATATGTCAAAGTCTGTCTGATCTTTTGTGTTGTTTAGGGTCTATGTTTCCTTATTGATTTTCTGTCTAGATGGTGTATCCATTGATGAAAGTGGGGTATTGAAGTCCCCTACTATTGTATTGCTAGCTATTTATTTAGGTCAGTTAATATTTGCTTTATATATTTGGGTACTCCTATGTTGGGTGCATAGGTATTTACAAATGTTATGTCCTATTGTTGTTTTGACCCCTTAATCATTATATATTAACCTTTGTCCTCTTATACAGTCTGTGTTGTCTTATACAGTTACCCTAGCTTTCTTTTGGTTTCCATCAGCATGGAATATCTTTTCCTTTTCCTTCACTTTCAGTCTCTGTGTGTTCTACATCTGAAGTGAGTCTCTTAGAGGCAGCACATAGATAGGTCTTGTTTTTTGTCCATTCACCAGTGAAGCCATCACACGTGATCATGGTGTATGTATACACTCTGTCTTTTGGAGAATGTAGTGCACTTACATTTGGAGTAATTATGGATAGGCAAGTACTTACTGTCACTTTCTTCATTGTTTTCTGGATGTTTTGTAATTCATTTGTTTCTTTTTTCTCTTGCTCTCTTTCTTTGGTATTTGATGATTTTCTGTAGTGGTTTGCTTAGATTGCTTTCTCTTTATCTGTTGTGTCTACATAGGTTTTAGCTTTGTGGTTACCATGAGACATACATATAACAACTTATGTTTATAACCATCTGTTTTAAATTCATAACAACCCAAGTTCAGATGCATTGTAAAGCTCTACATGTTAATCTCCCACCACATTTTGTTTTTGATGTCACAATGTACATCTTTTTATCTTGTATATCCATTAACAAATTATCATAATTATATTTTTAATGCTTCTGTCCTTCAACCTTCATGCTATTTTATAAGTAATTAATCTACAACCTTTGTAACATTAGATTATTCTGAACCTTTACCGCTGGGACTTACACTCTCATATATTTTTTCTGTTACTAATTAGCGCTCTTTCATTTCAGCTTAAAGAATTCACTTGAACATTTCTTGTATGTCTTGTCTAGTAATGAACCCATGAACACAAGTCCAGATGGCAGCTGGAGGTAGTCTTCTTTCACAGTGGAGATAGTCTTCTTTCACAGTGGAGAAATCTAGACCTTGACCCTTATGTTCCCACTCATAATAGGCCACTTTTAGTCTCTTTCATCTCATAGGAATCAAGGGCTAGGCCCCCACAGACTAAAACCTTCAGGCATGGGCTTCAGCTGCACCCACATGTTTGCATATCTTTTCTATAATACTTATGGTTCATAGAAATGTTTGTCTTGTTTTTAAGCCTGGCTATGCTTGTTTTTCACTTTCTCTTTTTGTATTTAACCATTATTCTATGTTTTTGGATGTGAGGAACTGCAACATGTGACTAGAAATTTATATTATGGTTTTGTGTTTTCTGCCTCCCTCCTACCTCTTTTTAACAACATATGTATACCAAAAGTCTTGTTTTCAAAAAAATGTTTGTCCTATTTATAAATGTCATTGAAATACTATTGAAGGAAACAAAGGTTAAAAACTTTGGTTACCATCTATTTCTTATTAGTGGTTTTTAAAGTTAAGAATATAGCTTTGCAAACTTCATTTTACAATTTCAAGGAATTCTAGGATTCAGTTAATAACTACTGCACACTGAAACAGACTCCCAGTGCTGTCTTCCCCACATACCTTTTGTAGCTCTGCCCCACATGCCCTGCTATTAGCTAAGCCGGATTTCTACCGTCACTGGATCCACTGCCTCTAAAAGGAAGGAAGACTTTCCCCTTCCCATAGAATGTCCTCTCCCTTCCTATAACCCCCTATTGGAATCCCACTAACTCTCAGATACTTCCTCCTCAATGAAGCCTTTCTTCCTCATTGCAGGCAGAAGTCATTTCCCCCTCCTCAACATTCATAGCAGGTCATACCACTCTTATGACGTTTATCACATACTTATCTGCATTGTTTTTACTTATGGAAATAACTTGTGCCCTTAAATTCCTTTCCAGCTTTGTGATTCTGTGATTCTAATGTGAAAATAAATTGTGGCATGATAGGAAAAATACCTTACTTTTATTTTCCCTTGTGAGACTTTCATATCAAGGATTCTCAGAAATACAGGAAAACCCATGAGATAGAAATAGAATTGACTTTTAAGTAAAGGAGATGTTCATATTAGGTCCAGAACAGGCAGGAACATAGCAATGTTTATATGTTACTTTAGAGTTCAAAATACGTATATTCTCATTTGTTTCTCACAGCGAGCTGCTGAGCTAGAGCGGCTGTGATTAGTTCCATTTTGGCCCCAAAATTACAATTAAAATGTAAGTTACATTATGTCAAATATGTAGTATAGTAAAATAATTAGTAGTCAGAGTGTCAGAAAGTTTTAGTTTGTACTTGAAACACAGTGGTCTTGTGTCTCAGTTTTCTTGGCCATAACATGACTAAATGACTTCTGGGTCCAAGTTAAAAAATTCTGTGATTTTATAGTGCACTTAGCTTGTCATAGAAAAGGTTCTGACATATTCTTTGGTTTCTCTCTGAAGGACATTTGCATATCTGCCATTAAGGAGAAGGATATTGAAGCCAAGCTGACTCTGGTTATTGAGAATTGGACCAATCAGAACCTGAGTTTTGCACTGTTTAAGGGGAAGGGAGAACTCCTGCTCAAAGGAAGTGAATCAGCGGAAATTATCACCTTGATGGAGGACAGTTTAATGGTCTTAGGTTCCTTATTAAGTAACAGGTGATTTTATAATTTGAGGGACGGAGGTTTTCATTTAGTATTTAAGGTACAAAATACTAGGCAAAAGTTGTTTTGCAGTTGTAGCATAACATGAGATTCTGACCTAAAATGCCAAGTCTTGTCTTTCCTTAAATGGACTAAATTTTTTGCCTTAATAGTCATGACCTCCATCTCTCTTTCATGGTACTCATCTCCCCTTCCTATTTTTTTCTGGTGGTCCCCATAATTTTTCTCCCCCAAACTGACAGCTTATCTCCTGAAAATCTTGACTCCCCACTGAGATGACCACTTTATTGTATTTTTCTCTCTTTTGTTCCTCTGATTTGTCATCATTGCTCAGTGTTCACAATGGCCAGCTAAAGCATGCTGGCAACACATGAAAGGAATATACCAGTAGGGGCTTGGCACTTACCACTTCCCTTTCTATGATGGAAAGTGGCTATGTCTGTGTTGGGTCCTTTATGGCTTGAATGAGGCAACCTGTCCATGATTGGACTGCTGAACCAGCTCAGTGGTGACTGATCTCATTCAGCTTTAGGAAGTTCCAATAGGACTCAGATTAAGTATACTGTCAGGCCTTGGTCTGGGTATTAGCAACCTCGAATCCCCTGGCCGACCATGAAGTAATTCTCAACTGTTCTTCACCCCAACATGCCTAAGGAATGCATCACATCCTTATCATTAACAGAGGTCAATATACAGGGTACATGGGGATTCTAATACCACTTCTCTAGGTTGGGATCGCTGGTTAATGAAGGGCATCCTACATGACCTCTGGCCCCAGAGGCAGTCTTGTATTTGGATAATGCACTAATCCACAAAGCTCTTAGTCCAGAGAGTTCTGAGTTGGATTTACTGGGGTTAATAAGATCCTAGGGTACACCCTCTGCTTTCAGGGTATCTGAATAATTCTGGTAAAGGTGACCATAAGATATTCAGTGGTTCTAGACTTCATGAGCTACTACTTCCTTATAGTTTAATGCAAATTTTCCCATCCTGACTTCCAAGATGGTGACCTTTTGAAGAGAAACTATCAGTTAACCTGAACAATGTCTATTGGCCAAGGAACTTAGGGTTTGAAGTCATTCTTTATTTCTTATTTACTTAACTTTCATGTAACCTGATTAGTATAGCACCTATTCATAATACTAGTAAACCTAACATTGAGTCTCTGCTGAGAAACAATATAAGGATGGCTAAGAAGTCACTACATTCTGTAAGATTGTCCTCCTAGAGAAATTTGCAGCACCAATGGATCTAGAAAGCCTTTTCCAGAACTAACCACAGACTTATATAGCAGGCAGTGCCTTTTGGATCTCTAGGGCTACCTGGATGTCAGTTCAGAAGGAAATTGTATATCTCCTTGGGTGAGACTTGATTCGAGATATTGCCTGGATTGTAACACTTTCCTGGTGGATCCCTGATTCCATGGGGCTTCACGGGTATTCACATTTGTCATGACAGGTTCTACCATGCAAAGTTGTATAATGTAGGTACTTGGCCAAAGGACAGAAACTGGTTATGCCAGATTTTATTTCAGATCTCCCATTTTTATGTTGAGAATTTATACATCATCAAAGATAGCTGTTTCTTTTTTCCTATAGGCAGGACCATTTTTGGCCTCAAATATCTAGGTGTTGCAACACCTTGAAATGCCAATTTATATTATTTTAGTTTGCATTTCTTGAGTTTTGAAGATGTTTTTGACATATTGACTACCTTTTAGCTGTAGACCAATGGCCACATGGACAATATACATTGTGTACTGAGAAAAATGCCTCTTATTGCGTGAACAACTCGCCTACCTTGTGGGACAATTTTTATACAATTCCTGTTATATATCTATGCATAACAAGGCTTCCAGAGACATTATGGGTAGCACTCAGGCGTCAGACTATACTCAGTAGAACTCTATTGTATATGTGAGCACCATCAAGTCACCCTGTCCTGGGTCAAGAAAAGTTTTCAGATCCTAGTCAACATGTGCCACTCATTAGGACATGCCACCACACAACATCAGAACTACTTGCCATTGCCACATACTGTAGGTAATAAGGTCTTTACCGAGGAGCTTCCCGTCACTTCCTTCATGGTATGAACTCTATTTTTGTCTTTCTTTGTTGTGCCCAGCTTTCGGGACTTTTTGTGTTCTCATAAACCCTTTTGCTAGCCCTGATGGTCAGGAAATAGGAATCATGCTAGTTTGGGATGGCTATCTTCTCTTTTTAATTGTTTTTGACACACAGAGAGAGACAAAGAGAAGGGGAGTGCCAGAGCAGTCTTCATAGTTGCACATCATTAGTTTTCTACATAGTTTCATTCCACACAGGTGGGTGCGGCATGGGAACCTGGCCTGGGGCCTTCTGCATGGGAGGCACGCCCCCATGAGCTGGGGGCTGAACCAGGGGCCTCCTACATGAAAGCTCACCTTGGCAGGAAACAAACTGCCCCCCCACACCCCCTTAACCCCACCCCCCAACATGAGAAGCACACCATAATTCAGCATATTGGTCCTCTTGGGCCAGGGCCAGGGTTGGGACCAGGACTCAATCCTCCGACCTCAGGGCTGCAAAGCGAGCACTCAACCTGCTGAGCCCACCCAGCATCCCTGGGGTAGCTATGTTGGATCTCTAGCACTGCAGAATCTAGGTACTGTACCTGGTGGAATTAGTAATCTGTGGGAAGGAAGAACATACCTGTAAGTAGACATCAGACTTCAAGGTTGACCTTGGCTGATGGTACTAGTTCCACAGACCTGTAAAAATTGTGCCCTATGTGTTATTCTCACAAGCAGTCCCCACTTGTATTTGTTTCACTAAAGTCTTGGAAAACCATTTTGTTCCTTGTTTTCCCTTTACTCTGAGAAGCAACCAGCACAATGCCTTTACAGAACTCTGTGCTGTAAAACTTGGTTCATTTTCCTATTCTATGGCTAACACATGGGAATAAGTGAAATCATTATAAGACTTTATTCACAAAAAAGCAAAAATCTCATTAGCATAAGAAATTTATTAAAGACTGCCTTTTAGATAAAAAAAGTCATTTCCAAAAGAATGTTTCTCTTACGATTTATTTTGTTAGTACACACTATTTTCTGAATCATCATTGAAATATAATATTTTTCCATTCTTACTTTGTAGGTATAATGCTCCATTTAAAAAAAATATACAGAATTGGGTGTATAAGTTGTCCACTTCCTCAGATATAATTGAGGAGTGGTTAGTCGTCCAGAATCTTTGGGTTTATCTTGAAGCTGTCTTTGTAGGTGGAGATATTGCCAAACAGCTGCCTCAGGTAAATCTGGTTTTTGTAACTACTGATAGAATAATTTGGTGTGTGTTGTCTATATGTCCTGTAAAAAGTCTTAACAAAGACATATGGTCATGTGTTGGTTATTTACACTAGGGGTTGGCAAACTGTGGCTCACTTATCTGTTTTTGTAAATAAAGTTTTGTTGGAACACAGACATGTCTATTTGTTTATGTTCTGTCTAAATCAAGCTTGTCCAACCCATAGCCCACAGGCTGCATGCGACCCAGGACAACTTTGAATGTGGCCCAACACAAATTTGTAAACTTTCTTAAAACATTATGAGATTTTTTTGTGATTTTTTTTTTTAGTTTATTGTTAGTTTATGGGTGGCTCAAGACAATTCTTTTTCTAATATGGCCCAAGGAAGCCAAAAGATTGGATATCCCTGGTCCAAAGGCTTTAACATTATACCAGAAGATTTGAGTAGTTATAACAGAGACCACATGGCTTGCAAAAACTGAAATATTTACTACCTGGCTCTTTATGCAAAACATTTTTTAAAGTGTCCTTTGATCATATTAGCAGAAAGAAGAAATTCACATAATTTCAAACAGTGAAAAATCTCTGCTTTGTTTAAAGATGTCAGGTACATTCAAATATGGGACTGTTAAATTATAGTAGGTCATCTCTTTCAAGAGTTGACCTTATAATATATCACTGAGAATAGTGTTAAAATTAATCTATATTCTGTAAGTGCAATTAACTATTAGTGAGTCATCTTATAGGAGATTAGAAGTATACCATGAGGCAAGAAAACTTTGTCCTAGAAGCATGTAACAAAATCGTTAAAACAGTTCTATTGGGGCCTATTAAATAAATGCTAATAACTCACTAATAGCTTTAGGTAATTTTCCTCTTATAAAATTAAGCCTGCCGTTTCTGAATTTCTACAACTACAAATGGGATTTATATAGATTAAACATCAAGGATAAAAGATTTTTGAAAATGACTGATTTCCCTTTGTAACACATTTTTAAAATCCAAATGCTTTTTTTAATAGAAAGCTGCATTTAAAAATGAACTTAAAAGTTTTAAAGTAGGCAAGATTATGCCAGTTTCTAGAGGTATTGTTTGCAATTGAATGCAAAGCTTACTGTTATCTCTGGTAAATAGAAAATTTTTATTTGCAAAAATGTAAACGATGCTGTTTTGGTTTTTTACTTTTTTTTTTTAACCTGGGTTATTATTGAGCTGTAATTATTCCAAGAATCCTGAGATCAAATTATTTTCATGCTTCTTTAGTTATCTCATCAAGCCAAAAATACCCAGGGTGCTCAAAGAGTAGATTTGAGCTTGAAGTTGATAGATTTGCAAATTAATCATGTGGCACTTTGAAAAATATATTGAAAGTAAGAAAATGAGCAAAAACTCTATGTGATAAAACTATTTAAATAAGCAGCTTTGTGACTTTGGGTTTTTGTTGATCAGATGAAAAAAAGAATTTTCCCTTTAAATTATGTAGCCTGAGAACTGTAGAGGCTCGTTAAAAGAACTATAGGAAATTCTGAAGTGAATACTTTGCTTTATTCAAGTATCCAAATGCTAATTTTTACTGAATATGAATTTGTTTTTAGGAAGCAAAACGTTTTCAGAATATTGACAAGTCATGGGTAAAGATAATGCAGCGAGCTCATGAGAATCCCAATGTGATTAGTTGCTGTGTTGGAGATGAAACCATGGGACAACTTTTACCTCATTTACATGAACAGTTGGAAGTATGTCAGAAGTCACTTACAGGGTAAGAATTTAATTTTAAATTGCCTGTCATTCTATATGTGCTGGTGTTTCATCCCAGACAAATTAATAGTATTATTAACTGCGTTTCTGTTTTGGTAGTGATGGTTGAAGTGGTGATAAGAATTTAACATTTCACATAAATATAATGTTTCTGCAACAAAAGACACCTTTAACTTGAGGGTGGCCAAATGAAAACATTGAATTCGATTTATAGGGCTGCTGTAACAAATTACCACAAACTGGGTGTCTTAGAACAATAGAAATTAATTTCCTCACAGTTCTGGAAGCCAGAAGTCTGAAATCAAGATGTCAGCACCTTCTAAAGGCTGTGAGGGAGAAGAATCTTTCCTGGTTTCTCCTAGCTCCTGTTGGTTCCAGGAGTTCCTTGGCTTGTGACTACATAACTCTATCTAGGAATTCCTGTGTGTCTCTTTTAATGACACTTATTAGATTTAGGGCTTATCTGATTAATCCAGGATGATCTCTTCTTAAGATCCTTAACTTCATTCAACACATTTGCAAAGACCCTTCCTTTTCTCCAAATAAGATCACATTCACAGATTCCAGGATATCGGACATGGACCTGCCTTTTGAGGGACTTCCAGTCAGCCCACTACAGGTCTGGAGTAGAGCTGTGCACTAAGAGAACACTTATTAACCAGACACTTTTATGAGTAATTTTCTTAAAAAGCAGTTCATTCTCAAATTCTATTTGACATTAGGTGAACATTTATACTGGTTTATCTAAGTTTATGCCTCTGTCTTAGCTTAACGGTTAGTTGTCCCCTCTTTCCCTCTCAAAATATGCTGGTTTGGAGATAAATTATATGTTTTTTCACCCTGAGTTTAAGCCTGAGGTTCAAAATACTCTTAAAAGCTCACAGGAGAGCTCTTGATGAGAAAGAAGACAATGGATGAGGCAGGTTTGCTCTGAATCCCTTTCTTGTTTCCAGTCTTTTTCTCAAATGACATCATGGTATAGCATAGACTTCTTGTCTAACCAAACATTTCAGAGGCAAATGGAAAATTACCATAGGTGTTCGCTATTATTTTATTGTTGGAAATGAAGACCCTGGTGTTGAACAAAGACACTCAGAAGACAAGGATGCTGGCCATTTATCCTAATGCAGGGGAAAGACACAGCATTACCCCATTGGCTGGGGCTCGCTCTCACAATCTAAGTCACACTTGGCTAGAAACAGCACAAGATAATTGGCTAGAGATAATGCAAAGTAATTTTTGAATGTGAGTCAGGAGTGAAGAAGTATGAGAAGCCCTGAGTTCTGAGGTAGATTATAAAATGGAGTCACCTTTGTTTGACAGAAAAGACTAATTTTTCTCTCATTGATGATGTTAGTGATTATATTTTGGCAAATAAACAAATAAATAACTCAGAAAAGATATCATTTGGTAACATGACTTTATTTAAAGGTATTTAGAGAAGAAGCGGTTACTATTTCCAAGATTCTTCTTTGTGTCCGATCCAGTTCTCCTGGAAATTCTTGGACAAGCCAGTGATTCCCACACCATACAGGTATGCTCTAAATATCTATTACCTAAATCTTTTCTTTACCCATAGCATACACAATCAATAATAAAAATAAAAGTTAACATCTTAAAAGTGGAGGCAGGAAAGAAGAATATTAAAAATTATGTTGATTATAAAATATCCTTTTTTATGTGTAGGCATCAATCTAAGCAAAGATTATTGACTATGCCACTTACCAGCTAGATGAGTTGGCCAGCTTCTTAATTTTCCTGCACCTCAGTTTTCTCATCTGTAAAATCAGGATATTAATGGCTCCCACCTCATAGGATTGTCATAAGAATATGTGAGAAGATGCAGTGAAAGTGTCTGGCACCAATATGTGCTCACTAAATGTAATTCACTATTAGGAGTATTTTAGTCTAAATGCTCTTAGGCCAAGTAGAGCTTGTGGTTTGGATTTGTCCTTTTTTCCTTCTAGAATGCCTCTCAAATGCTTTCAGCCATTTCCAAGGGCAACACTTCCCAGGAGGAAGAGAAAAACTATAGAGAGCTGGGAGTGGGAAGCATTAAAACTCCCATCCCAGGGCCATTTCTGATTTGGGAATCTGGGATACAGTTAATAATATCTCTTTGTTGGTTTTCAGGAAGTTGTAGGGATGAGAAAAGAGAAGAAAGACTGTATAAAGCAGAGGTGGAGCCAGGAGAGATGCAGGACTGAACTGGGGAGGGAACATGTGATTCAATCCCTGTCTGGAAGAAGGCTATAGTCACTCATTAGTCTACTCTCCATAGTCTAAGAGGGGCATTTAAGGACTTGGAGGAGGTGAAGCCGGGATGACTCAGTGGGTTAAGTGCTCGCTTTGCAGCCCCAGGGACTAAGGATTGAATCCCAGCCCCTGCCCATGCGGACCCATATGCTGAACTGGGATGTGCTTCCCATGAGGGAGGTCCCCACCCAGGTCCCCACCCCCCGGTTTGGCCCCTGGCTCAAGGGGGTGTCCCTCCCATGCAAGAGGCCCCAGTCCCATTCCCGTCCTGCACGGCTCCCTGCCCACCTGTGTGGAATGAAACCGTGACAAAAACTGATGACATACAACTATGGAGACTGCTCTGGGTCCTCCCCCTTTTCACTGTCTCTCTCTGTCTCTAGGTCTGTCTCTGTTAAAAACACTAATATAAATCTTTAAAAAATAATAATAAAAAAAGCACTTGGAGGAGACGTTCTGTGGGGCTGGATTCTAAAACGTGGGCCTCCAAGTCAGTTGAGTCAAAGTAGAATTGCTGCCGCTGCCTCCCTCTCCTCTTTCTCTTCATCCTTTTACAAAGATAGAAAGTATTAAGGTTTTTAAAAACATCACAGCAGCTTTTGTGTTTAGCCTCATGTATGATGTTTTTGCTCTGTCTTGTTCTTCCTGTAGCCCCATCTCCCTGCAGTATCTGACAACATAAATGAGGTGACATTCCATGCAAAAGACTATGATCGTATCCTGGCCGTCATATCAAGAGAAGGAGAAAAAATTATTGTAATTTAACTTGGTTAAACTTTTGTTATTAGTATTTCTTTAAACTTTTAAATTGATGAGAATGCAATTCTCTTATAAAAAAGGGAGGTGGGGTGAACTTGAGTTCTAACTCTGTAGGCCCTTACTGTGACAAACTAGTTTGAATAACTCATGTAACTTTTTTAAGACTCGTTTTTATCACTTATAAAATGAAAGTTTTAGGTCAGATGATATTTATAGTTCATTCCACCTATATTATGAGTTCATTTTACTCATGTTTTGAATATTTTGTGTAAAATATAAAACTTTGTATTGTGTAACTATGATTTATCAAGATTAGTGTGGCATTTGTAAAAAATACTCAATTATTATCAATTTGTAATGTATTTGTCATATATTTTTTAGTTGGATAATCCTGTTATGGCCAAAGGACCTGTAGAGATCTGGCTTCTGGATTTGTTAAAAATGCAGATGTCATCATTACATAACATAATCAGATCTGCATTCTATCAAATCAGCGATTCAGGATTTCAACTCTTACCTTTCCTCAATCACTTTCCGGCACAGGTAAGAATACACAGTATTTAAATAATGGTTATAAGAAATGGAAATAAGGGGAAAGGATACTTAGGAGACAGTCAACCTTAATCTTGTTGAGGATGCTGTAGCTTTGAACTAATAGTTAGGGATTCCCAACCACCTGCTTGTTCACATACACCATTCGAGAACCACCTGTCTCATTGCCCAGAAGAAGACTGGACACTGTTCTCCCAACATTAGAGATATACACTGAGACTAAAATCACTTATGGAAAATTTCATCTTATATATAAAAAGATAGGTAGATATAGATATACATATAGATATGTCTGGACATATAGACAGTCATACAAGGGCTGTCTGGAAATGAATCTAGCCATCGTCAATATAACAATAGTGGCTGATGTCATCAAGATGGCGGCATGAGAGGAGCTCATGAAACCTGTCTTAGAAAGACAACAATTTAAACAACTAACATCCAACCAGAGAATCCCTAAGTAGCGCACAGCCTCGCATGAGGGACCCACTCATCACAAGAAAATTCCTAAAGCTGGAGAAACAGAGGCAAGTGAGAGAGGAAGAAAGGAAGCCATGTGGAGACCCCCATGGAGCATGACCCAGAGACCCACCTGGTGACCAACCCAGAGGCTGAGCCGAGTCCAGCAGAGGAGAGACTGATGGAGGTGGGAGCTGGGGGCGCGGGTCCAGGAGCAGAACAGTTCTGGGCGGGTTGGAGGCCTGGAACGGACAGAGGCGGAGGCACCAACGCCAGAGTGTGGGGTGGACGGAGAAAGTGGGCGCAGCTGACGGTGGGGAGAGGCCCCATGGGAGGGCGGGGGGAGCAGCTAGGGCGCCATGAGGGCGGCCAGAGCACAGGGCAGGAGGCCGGAGTGAGGCAGCAGCCGGAGATCTGTGCAGGTGACTGGAGTGAATATCTGGCTGCCGGTGCTTGAGTCGGGTGGCTGGAGCTGGGGGCCTGCAGGGCCTAAGGCCAGCGACCAGACAAGAGGGGCATTCTGGAGGCTGGAGTGCCAGCAGCGACAGAGTGCTGGCAGCTTAGGTACAGAGTGCTCCTTATGAAGGTGGGGCCACAACTGGAGCACTGCCTAGCCTTGGACATGGAGCCTGGATGCTTCCCCTTGCTGTCTCCCAGGACTCGCCCAGCAGGCCTCACCTCGCAGGCCTCACCCACGATGGACCTTCAGTGAACTGCTGCCAGGAAGCTGCCATTACCCTGATGCAATTCAAACCTGCGCCTTTCCCAACAAACCCCACCCCTACCCTTCCCACTGAAGCCAGCAGAGGGATCTAGGAAAACTAAAGCACAGGTGTGGCAGCTTCTCACAGCAGTGGGATCTCAGAGGCATAGAATATCATTGCCCACCATACCTTCCCAAGGAGGAGGCATACAGAGACTAGGGCAACTGAGTCAAAGAGAAGCCCACCTTCTAGCAAGTCTCCCACTGTGAGAAAACCAAATAACGAAGAGAAAATATTATAAGACACTGCAGAACAGCAGCTAGGTAGTAAAAACAGATTTCTTCATATCCACCAGGGGAAAAGTCCTCATGTACAAGAAAAACACTTCAACAACGATCAATACCCTCATGAACAACGAAACTCAGAAAGAAAGAGAAAAATCTCCAGAAAAGGAACTTGAAGATATGGAAACATATGAGCTAAATGACACAGAGTTCAAGACTACAATTCTGGAAACAGAGAGCTCAAAGAAAACTGGCAGAATACACAGAGGGAGCTAAGTGATTTCAGAAAGACACAGAGTAGGAAACTGGATTAAAGAACAAAAACCAACCTTATACTGTCTACAAGAGACACACCTCAGCCACAAGGACAAACACAGACTCAAGGTGAAAGGGTGGGAAAAAAATACTCCAAGCAAATGGCACCCAGAGAAAAGCAGGTGTAGCCATACTTATATCTGACAAAGCAGACTTCAGGATCAAAAAGATAATAAGAGATAAAAATGGACATTTCATAATGATAAAGAGGACAATACAACAAAAGGATATACTTATATATACCCCCAACAAAGAAGCACCAAAATTTACAAAGCAACTACTAACAGGTTTAAAAGGAGAACCTGACAAAAACACAATTATAGTAGGGAACTTAAACACCCCATTGACAGCCATGGACAGGTCTTCCATACAGAACGTAAGTAAGGAAATAGCAGCTTTAAATGATACATTACAGTAACTGGACATAATTGACATTTACAAGATACTTCATCCTACAACACATGACTAATCATTCTTTTCTCATTCTCAAGGCTAGCCCACATGCTGGGACACAAAGCTAGTCTCAGCAAATTTAAAAAGATTGATATCATACCAAGTATATTCTCCGATCACAAAGCTTTGAAATTGGAGATCAACTACAAAAAGAAAGCAGGAAAAAACACATATACATGAAGATTAAACATCATGTTATTGAAAAATGACTATCAAAGAAGAAATAAAAGAAGAGATTAAAAATACATAGAAATGAATGACAATGAAAACACAGCATACCAAAATTATTGGGATGCAGCAAAAGCAGTAATAAGAGGGAAATTTATATCACTACAGGCTATCTCAAGAAACAAGAAAAATCACAAGTAAATAACCTAACATCACATCTTCAAGAACTAGAAAAAAAAAGATAAAAAAAAAACACCCAAAGCCAGCAGAAGGAAGGAAATCATAAAAAGTAAAGCATAACTAAATGTAATGGAGAATAGAAAAACAGTAGAAAAAAATAATGCAACAAAGAGCTGGTTCTTTGAAAAAATTAATAAAATTGACAAATCCCTGTCTAGGCTCACCAAGGGAAAAAGACAAACACACAAATAATCCAAATTAAAAATGAAAGAGGTAAAATTACAACTGATAACCACAGAAATACAAAGAATCATACAAGAGTACTATGAAGGCCTATATGCCACCAGATTTTGCAACCTAGAAGAAATGGACAAGTTTTTAGGAACATATAGTCTACCTATACTGAATCAAAAACTGGATAACCTAAACAAACCAATCAACAGTAAGGAAATTGAAACAATCATCTAAAACCTCCCAAAAAGCAAGAGTCCAGGACCAGATGCCCTCACTAATGAGTTTTACCAGACATTCAAAGAGGAAGTAACACCTGTCCTCTTCAAACTTTTCCAAAAAATTGAAGAAGAGGCAATTCTTCCCAACATTACCCTAATACCAAAGCTTGGCAAGGATGTCACAAAAAAAGAAAACTATAGACCAATATTTCTTTTTTTTTTTTTTTTTTTTATCTTTTCACATTTATAGAGAGAAATTATCTTTTTGTCTTCAGTGCATAGTTATTTCTATTTTACTTTTTGACAGATAGAGAGAGAGACAGAGACAGAGACAGTTAGAGAACCGAACTGTGGGAACTCCCCAGTTCAGCACGTGGGTCCTGCCTGGGCCAGAGCCGGGATTCAATCCTCGGTCCTCATGGCCTCAAAGCGAGCGCTCAACCCGCTGAGCCGTCC
>PVKE010031399.1:0-19048 GCA_004027555.1 Craseonycteris thonglongyai
GGGGGTGTGGAGAGTGCAGGGGGGGTGTTAGAGATGGGACGGTGTGGGGAGTGTGGAGGGAGTGGGGATGTGGGGGGGATGGAAGTGAGAGACCCCCATCGTGCCCCCGAACTGGCAACTCTGGTTACTTGGTCATGTCATTGCACCATCTAGGGCATGTGGGAAGTGGACAGGATGCCTGCTCCCTGCTCTCCGGGAGCCCAAAGCTGTCCTCTTCCCACATGTTCAGCTCAGATGTGGCCTCCTCTGGAAGTCCCCCGCCCACCCAGCCAGGCTGCAGACAGCTTGGGCCCTGGTGCTGGACACACCTCAGTTCCCACACTCCTGCATTGCTGCTCCAGGTGCCCAGGCCCATAAGCCAGGGGCCAGGTCTGGATTTCAGGGCGTCCCGGGCATGCATCACAGAGAAGGAGCTAAAGAAGTGAGTGTGGAATGAATGTGCATTAGACTTCTGTCTTCCTCCCGCACCCACTTGTCACTGCTCTGCGTGTGTCCAGCCCGGGGTTGAAGGTCTGTATTCATTACCTCACTTAATCCTCATGATGGCTCTGAGGGAGACATCGTCTGGATTGCATCGTCTAGGGGAGAAGCTTCTAGAAGCCAAGCCACTTGCCAGTGCAGGCAGGCTCTTACTAGGAAAAGAGAAGAGTCCTCGAGTTTCTAGGATGAGGATCAAGTGCCCAGAATTGGTTTCACAGCTGAGGAGGAACTGGGAGCTCACGGGGATGGGCAGCAATGCAGGAACCAGTTATGACAAGACGCTATGGCCACCCTAAACTAGAGGGACACGGCACAGCTGCAGGGTCCTGGGTATGTCCTATGGGAGCTGGAGTCACAGAGCAGATAGCTGAGCAGAGACTCCGCCCAAAGCAGATAAGTAGGGAAGCTGCACCCTGAGCTTTCCCTTCCTTCTGTCCTCAGCTTCCACCAGTGCCTTCCATTAGCCCCCATCCCTGTCAGAAGGCAGCTGAGCTGGCATCTGGAGAAACAGCCCTCAGAAGAGCAGGTCATGCCCATGACTAGACCTGTGGCCCCTGGATCCAGGGTCCAAGGAGGGCAGTCTGCATTGTGAGTGTGCCCACCCTTAGTCCTAGCTGTCAGTCACTTTCACCCTGAAGACACGCCAGTCAGTGCTGCACACCTCCACGCCAGCCCGCGATGCTCACCTCCACCCTGCCTGGCCAGGCTGCGGCGGTGTGCCACCTCCCCTGGTCCTCACAGCTGCCACCTGCAGTCCCAGCCTCGCTCCCTGGCACCACAAGTCTCACTATTGGGTCATTCCCAGTTTACCCACCAGACAACACGTCTTCACTGACCCCACGCTCTCCATCAGCTCTGTGACGAGCAGAGCCTGTCACACAGTTGTCTCCAGCTTTGGCCTGGACTGTCCCCAGTCCATCCTCTCCTCTCCACTGCAGTGAGATGGCAGCTCTTGTGAAGAACCGCAGTGCCTGTGAATTACCTAACCAGGTGTCCCATTGCTGTCCTTATCTTCTTCGATGTCCAGCAGCCACTGGTTCCTCCAGACTGCTGGGTTGGGACCATGTCTCCTCTGGAGACAGTCTCTTTCTCCCCTCCTGCCACGTGGTCCTGACTCCTCGGTCTCAGACTACTCCCTGGTGTAGTCACATTGGATACATCACCACGCACGCGTCTGAAATCATCATGGTCAAAACAGAACGCTTCCTGCACCCATCACCACTCAGGAGGGCCTTTTGTGGCTCCACCACCCACCCCACTGCTCAGTTTAGACACCTGGGGCTCTCCTCAATTCCTGCCTCCCCCTCCCCGCTGCATCCAGTCCATCACAGGACATGGCTCAACGCTTGCATTAAGTCCCAAACTGTCCTCGTCTGTCTATCATCACTGTCCTTGTCTTACGTTAGGCGGGTGTTATCTCCCCTTTTGACTGTTGGGATAACCACCTCATGGTTCCTCCGCTTCCATCTATTCACACGGTGGCCGGCTATCTTTGTGTTGAGTTGAGGACATGACCCCCATCCTTAACACCCCCAGGGGCGTCCCACTGCATCCAGGACAAAGCCCAGACGCCTCACTGTGGCCTGCAAAGCTCCCCTGCATCTGCCTGGGCTCAGCCTCTACTGGTTGGCTCCCTCGCCCCCTCGCTCAGGGGGCTCCAGACATATCCCACTCACTTCTGCTCAGGGATTCCCTCTGTCAGTTTCTGAGGCCTGCCTGGACCCCCAACCCAAAGGGGCTTTCCCCCGGTCACCGAGGGCAGACCCCACTTCCCACGTTCACGTGCGTTGCACGGGAACAGGTCTGCGGAGCTTGCTTCCAGTTATAACTCCAGCACACCGCGGGCCCTTAACTCGTGTTTGCCGAGTAAGGGAAGCACCCCACTGTGCCTGTAGAGAACTGTGTCCCAGTAGAAGGCTGCTGTTTGGTGATGGTTACAGCCGGTGCAGCTGTACTGGCCTGGGACCCCCACATGGGGCCTGGACTGTCTCCATCTAGTCTGAGGGGTGGGGGCCTGAGCTGAGAGGAAGGGCTGGGGGCAGGAGGCCTGAGAGCCCCTGATGCACCTGCAGGCCCTCCCTCCCTCCTCCTACCCATCTGCCCGTGACGGATGCTGGGTCATGAGAATTTTTCCTTTGTTCCTCCTCTCTCCCTCTTTTTCTCCCCATTGGGTCTTTTTAGGCAGTAATTACAGCCGAAGTGGACAATCTGTCTTTTTATTTTTAGGCTTTGACACTCAGACACCCGGCCCTGGACAGCAAGTGCCGCCTAGAAATAGGTGGCTGACGCCAAGTGGAGCTCCGCTGGGGCTGGTGGTGAGCAGGGGGTGGCGGGGGGTGAGGGTGCTGATATGCACACCCCTGCAATGGCCTGGGGTGTGGGAAGAGCCTTGCCTAGGCCGCCAGGAGACCTGGGTTCTGGCCACTTCTGCTCTGTGACCCTGGGCAAGTCCCCGGCCTTCTCTGTGCCTCACCTTCCGGCCCATTCACAATGACAGGGGACCAGATGAGCTCCACCCGCCCTGGGGTTTCCAGGAGTGTCCCGGAGGGGCTTTCCTGGTGTCACCATGCTGAGAGATGACAGGAAAGATGAGCCAGCCTTGGAGAGCCACCTGGACGGGGCCTATCCTGCCAATGAGCGGTGGTCCTGTGTATTGTTAGAGCGTGCCTCTCCCCCCGCTCCTTCTTCCTGTGGCTCCTGCTTTCCCATTGTCCCTAAGTTATATCTGGCTCATCCTTCCTCCTCGGACTGCCTTTACTCTGCTCCCCTTTTCGCTCAGGGCTCAGGGGACCAGACCATGACCTTCAAGGGCTAACAAACAGGAGGCGCCAGCCCCGGGACCTCTGGCTCCCACTGGCCCAGCTGTTTCCTCAGGGTGCCCGGCCTCAGTTCCCAATCTGACCTTCTGCTCCTGCATAGGCTGCGTTGGCCACCATCTCCTAAGGGGGTTCATCGAGATAGTCACTCACTCAGTGACCAACTTACTCATTTAAAAAAATATTCAACGTGGGCCAGGTGCTGGAGCTATGCCCGGAACAGATAAGGAGCTTTCTTTCTAGTTGGAAAAAACAGACAAAACAGTTATAACCAAATAGAGAAGTTACAGGTCAAGACAAGAGCTCTGAAGGCAGAACAAAAACCAACGCCCTTGAGTGACGGTCCAGGTGACAGCGACCGTCTCTCAGAGGAGGAGACATCTGAGCTGAGACTTGCCTGCCAGGGAGAAGGACAGCGTAAGAAGACTGGACCCCTGCTGACTGCTAGGGGTGGGGTGAGCCCCCCCTTGGGTGCTGGGCTTTGATTTAGGGCTCAGCTGCCCTCCGTAGGGATGAGGAACTTAACCGACACCATCCTCCTGCTCTGGGGCCTGGGAGGCCTTTGGGAGCTTTAGGAGAAATCAGCCCAAGTCCAAGAGGTTACAGAACTGAGTACTCCTGGAACCCACTGGCTCCTCTGAGCAAATGGGTCCAGGCTGCGATGGCGGCTTTCCTCTCCTTGCTCTTGGGCAGAGTATTTGGAGTCCTGGAGGGCTGAGTTGGATATCTGTCTGGGTGGACAGGACCGAGCAGGACCCAGGTCACACAGCCTGTTGCTAACAGAGCAGGGATCATCCAGGTCTCTTGGCCCTATGGCCTCCCTGCCTTCTGCAGACAGAGGTTCAGGAAAGTGGAAAGGGAGATGCTGTAAGGATGCAATTCCTTGGCCGCCTTCCCCCACAGGAGAGATTGGTGGCCTGTTCTTCCCACTCAGCCCAAGGGCAGTGGGGCATTAGGGGTCTTCAAGGCCAGACTGGTGAAAAGGAGTCTGGGAGATAGGATGGGGCACAATGCAAACAGCCCCAGGCCTGCTCTGTCCTGGGGAGCCTGGCATGGGAGCCCCAGCTGTAAGGCATAGTCAGAACTTATCTCTCAGGCAAGTCCCTGACCTCAGGCAGGGATTGGGGCCGCTGTCTCATTAGCAGGAGGACACAGCCCGTCTGGGAGGCTCAGCTGGGGGGGATCCTAGGCAGGTGGCCCCTGGGTCTCTGGTCCGATTGCGTTGGGGGTGGAGGCCTGACTGGGCCGCCCGCGGCTGGTACTGCCCTGTTATCCGGGAGGCTTCTTGGTTCATGGCGAGGTCCCCTCTGCGTGCACCACCCCCTCACAGGACCTTCCATCCTGTGCTGTCATCCTACCTGGCAAGCAGCAATGGAGGGAAGAGTTAAAAGGCCCTCACTGCATGCCAGTACTGTTCTACGCCATAGAAGTGTGATAACCCTGTTCATTCTCAAAACCTGTGAGGCTCCCATCTTAGAGATGAGTAAACTGAAGCACAGAACTGCAAAACAATTCGCCCAAGGTTGCACAGCTGGTAAGTGGCAGAGCCAAGGTTCGAGCCCGGGCAGCTTGTCCCTGGAGCTTAGTGCCACACATCTAAGGGAAAGGAAGACACATATGTGGCATCACAGCACAAAACATGCAGTGCAGGGAGCTCTCACCAGCACCCTCCGTCCTGGGGCCTCAGAGTGGCCCTTGGCTCCCCGTGGGGGAGGCGGGGTGGGCTCACGTGGCTCTGCCTGTGGGACCCGCTGGGCCTCCTTTACTGCTGCGGCCTCTGGTCTGGGCTCCCAGTGCCCCAGCGTTTGGTCGGCTTCATGCCAAGGTTTTTTGTTTTTTTTTAATTAATTCCCTCGCTTTCCAGCTAGAGAACTTTAATTAGCCAGGCCCATTTATCTATATAAATACAAATGGATGGTGCTCCACGGTGGGGCGGGAAGTAAAAAGGGAGCGAGGCCAGCGGGTTGCCTAGGGCAGAGGAAGTGACAAGCGCTCCTTCCCTGCATCCAAAAATATGACTTTAATATCGTGAGCACGCGTGTGCTTGCGTGCACGCGCTCCGGAGGGTGGGCCGCTGACGGGCGCCTGCTGTCACCCCGTGACGGGAGGACACGTTCTCCGAGCTGCTGCTCCTGCTCTCTCTGGGGAGGTCTGAATCTTTCTCCCCTGGAAGTGACAGTGATGGGCCCCTATCGCTGCCCTCCCTCTCAGCCTGCCCCAGGAAGACACGGGACGCACCACACAATCACCATGTTTAAGGGGCTCGCTTCGGACTTCAAGGACTTCTATCAGGGGTGGGGACAGGGGAAGGTACCAGTGACAGCTGAACTCCTGGTGCAGCCCAGGGAGGCTCGGTATCTGGGGACGGGTCCCCGGGATGCACCTCTGTTTGCTTACCCGTGGACCCCCAAAGGTCAAAGCTTTCTCACTGAGCACTGGCGGGAGGGGAGAGGCAGGCCTTGAGGCGTGTGGGCTCGTGACCGCTGCCCGGCCTGGCCACTCACAGCTATGCAAACTCGAGGGCGCTGTGTCAGTGCTCTGCACCCGAGTCTGCGCATTACTGATCTCGAGAACTCACCAGGTTACCGCATGTTAAATGCTTCAGACAGGACCTGGCACACGGGGAAGGCCCCAGAAGTCTTCAGTCTCCTGTCGCTCATGTGGCAGGATGCAGGCACTGCTTGTAGGTCTCTGTGTGGTGCCTCTTTGCGCCACGGGTACACGGTGTTGGGAGAACACGGCGATGGTAGTAAGTACAGCCGCACTTTCTGTTATGATAGCAAACAGCTCCTGGCGTGGCCTACGCCCTCTTCTGAGCACTGCTGTTTATCAGCTCATTCAGAGTCAAGATGTGAGACAGAAAACAGCCTCTGTCCTCATGAGACTCCCTGTGTAGCTGGGGACACAGGACCCATGTGACAAAAGGCCTGATGATAAACAGAAATGTTACAACTAGTGGAGGCAGACAGAGAAGGGGGACAAGTCTGTGGGCTGAGGTCATCGGAACAGGCTCCCTGGAAGGGAGGGGGCTGTAGCCAGACCCCCCCATTGTTTCCAGTGCACTTCTGTTCGTTCGGGGCCTCCAAGGCGAGGAGAGGAGGGAAGGCAGGGACGTTCATTCTCTGTCAGAACTTCTCACTGGGCAACAGGCTGCCTATGGAGGGAACATGTTTCTTGTCACTGGAGGCAGACAAGCCAGGCCTCAGGGAACATAGGTCAGAGACTGCGGAGGGAATTCTAAACTGGATGTGCGCACGTATGCGCGCGTGCGTACACACACACACACACACACACACAGGCCAGGTATCCGGGAAGCTCAGGGGAGAAGGCTTTGTTGCTCCTGGCACGGTCCCCTCTCTGTGTACCACAGCCACACAGGGATCTTACATCCTGTGCCTTCATCCTGCCAGGCAATCAATAATAGAGCAGATTATGGGGCCCTAACCACGTACTGTTCTAAGGCATTTCGAGTCTGATAACCCTAGTCCTCCTGGCAACCTGTGTTGCTCCCATTTTTACAGATGAGTATATTGAGTCAGAGAGTTAAAGTCACTTGCCCTGGCTCGTACAGTTGTAAGTGGTAGAGCCAAGATTCACACCCGGGCGGTCTGTCACTAGAGTTCATGCTCCTAACGGCCTCTAACACACACCTCCACTGTCACCATTATCATCATCAAATAATGCTTCTTTGCTTTGGGCATCAAAGCTGGCCTTTGGGTAGGAGTCAAGGGCTGGGGTGAGGGCGGTAAAGGCAGGAAGTTGGCTGAAATGGGGTGCAGTGGGGATAAGAGACCAGGTGTCATTCTGGGGGTGTTGCCTCCATGAAAGGAATGGGCCCTGGGGTCAAATCTGGCCCCCCAAATTTAGCAGGGATGGGACCCCAGGCAGGCCCCTTCCCCTGTCTGTCCCAGTCGCCTGGCTGTAAAATGTGTTGAGGTGAAGATGTGATGCCCAAGGGTAGCAGAGGGACCCTGCTCATCAGAGGGACCCTGGTCAGCAGTGTCTGTAAAACAGAGTCTGAGCCACAGACTTTGTCAGGGCAGTGAGTTCCCCTTGCCTCCTCCTCGTGGGCCCCATTTGGTCCTCAGAGAGGGGCTAGGAGGGGATTGGCCCCCAGCCACCGATCTGCTGGGGCTGAGAGTCCCAGGGTCCTGGGCCTGGAGCATGTGGAACAACAGACAGAATGCCCTGTGTCATGGCTGCTGTTCCAAGCAGAGCCCAAGAGCGGCCACCACTCTTCTTAGCTAGCACCTCACCACCGCTTGGAGAGAAGCCTTTCAGTAGTGGGGGGTGAGGGAGGAGCTGCGATGTTTAACCCTGCAAGAGCCAGGGCACCCCAAGGACTGGAGAAGGAATCTGCTGCTGCAGCTGGGGTGGGGTGAGGCGTGAAACTTTGAATTGGAGTCAAAGGGGACACGCTGTAAGGAGGATTCACACTGCACGCTCAGTGGATAGATGCAATAACCCAGGCCCCCAGGATAGCTCGCCGGAGAGGGAGGAGGCCCTAAGGGGACAGGGGCTGAGAATTTCGTCAGCTCTCAGCATTTCCTGGAGACAACACTTAGAACATGAGAGGAACCCCAGCAGGAATCGGGAGACCAAATCTATCCAGTCCCATCCCTACCACAAATGTGTGTGACTGGGGACAAGTCACAGTCCTCTGGCCCTTGGTCTACATCTGAGGCATTTTGTGACATGGACCCAAGCAGGGTAGGAGCTGAGAGCAGCGCCCAAGACTCTGGTGGAACCCCTTGCAGGGCCTGCAAGCAGCCAAGGCATTTGTTTACTTTTGCCCACCGGAACCCATCCTTCTAACGAAGTGTTTATCCCTAGTTCATCCCAGTGGGACCCCTGGCACGTTACCCTCTCTCACTGTAATTCGTCAGTGGGTCTGGCCATGAGGGACTGGGACAGGGTCAGACCAGTTTGACGGTGTTGAATGGGCAAAAGCCGGATGTGACAGTGAGGAAATGACCCGATGGAACAGGAACTGAGAAGCTGCCTGAGTACGGCGGGAGCAGCAAGGAGACACCCTGGAAGGCGCACTCCGAGGTTGACTCCTGCCATGGGAAAGCCAGACAGAGAGCCGCCTGGTTGCCGGCATGGTCTTCTGCCTTCTCCTTCTCCGCCTCCCGCCTTGGTGCCCTCAGCTCATGTCTCCCCTCTCTAGCGAGCTGTACAGTGCAGCCCTCACTTCCAGCCCTACCTCAGCCCCATCCCATGCAGACACTCAGCTCCCTCCTGCCCTGAACACACCCTCGCTTGCCTACCAAGCCCCTTGCCCCTTGCCCATCTCTGCCCGCCACTCATTTCCTTTCTAATGAATCACTGCTGGTCTCCGGCCTTGTCCTTCCCTGCCAGGCTCATTTGCCTAAAGAAATGAGTTGCTTTGTTTAGGAGAAACAAATGCTTCCCACTCTATTTCCTCTCCCCTCTTCCCAGGCTTCAGGGACATGGGGGGCCAGAGGCCTCTCAGGGCTCTCTGGGATCAAGAGGAGGAGGCACTCACTCACACAGGAAGAGCCTCAGTTTCCCCAGGTAAATCAGAACAAGCCATTTCTGCTGGGCCCTGAGGGAGAACGTGCTCTGAGGCCCCCAGGGGTGGAACAGCCACAGCTGGAACTGGGGCTTCGCTGCTTTGTAAAGCTAATGTGCTTTCGATCCCCAAATGGAGAGCAGACCTTGTCAGCTGGCCTGTCATGAGCAGATATGAAACCCCACAGTGCAGGACATGACTCATCACGTCATGAGGGAAGAGGAGGGGAGGAAGGCTGTCCCGGAGGGGCTGGAGGAGGGAAGGCCGTGGGAGGAGGCAGGCTCCACCATGACTCCGGCACTGCCCAGAGAACCACAGGGGAGCCAGGCTTGTTCTCACCCTCCCTGCTATCCAGACTCGAAGGACATGATGCCCTGCCAAGTGCAGCACTGGCCCGTGGGGCCAGGTCAGGAAACAGCCCCTGGGGCTGCTGGCCTCCACTCAGGAGCTGACTGACAGGCCTGGGCTCAAACCCACAGTAGCTGCTGGAGCCCAGGGAAGACCCATGTCTCTGAGCCTCAGTTTTCCCATCTGAAGAACAGGGCTAGCAGTAGTCCCTGCCTCTCAGTGGCATTAGAGTCAGAGATCCTGCAGACAGAGCGCCAGCAAGTGCCCTGTGAAGTATGGTATTATTATTTATTATCGCTGTCACCAGGGTGCTTCAGTATTCGCTGCAAGCAATTGAGAGAGACAGCGTTATAGAGGCAGCCTTGAAGCGACTGTCATTTATTTTTCAAAAGTAAATTACGTGCAAACTACTACTTTGTTATTACTGGTGAGTGCGGCACTGAAACCCCTCCTGGCTGATGGAGACCAGTAGGGCCTGAAGTAGGCTGAGCAGACATCCTTTTTCAAATGGGAGAGAAAACAACGGTATGTACGCTCAGCCTCGTCTCACTGGGCTCAATTCAAGGTGTCCGTAGGCTGACCAGACGGACCATTTGAAACGGCACAGGACTATTGTCTTCTGTCCCGTTTAAAACAGGATGTCTGGTCAGCCTCGTCTGGGGGCCAGTGGTCCCAGGCCACCAGAGACCCAGGAGTTGTGAGCCACAGCAGCAGACAGGAAACTCATCCGCCCATCCTGGAATTCACAGTCCTGTGGACCCTTTGGCCCCCCAGGGGTCTGTGTTGTATTGGTCGTCCCGGCGAGGGGGGTGGTGGGGTGGTGGGCTGCAATGGAGCAAGGCGCACTCATAGAGACCCCAGTCCGGAGCTTGCATGCCTGTTCTGAGCCATCACGTGCTGCCCAGAATTGAGTCTCTGGGAGCAGCCTGGGCCCCAGTGCCTTAGGACTGAGCTAAGCAGAGACCCCCAGAGACCCTGAATACAGCTTAGAAGACATTCAGACAGATGGATTTCTGCTGGAGAAAGTTGCATCTCCCTGACCAGTGATCATGAGAACCCCCTGGGGGTGCAGGAAGCAGGGCTCAGGGTCAGCGCTCTGTGGTGGGACTGGCACACTCTGGCCTCTCTGCTTCTTGTTCCCAGATTCTGGAAGGAAGGGTTAGGCAAGAGCTCCCCTATGCTTTAACCCCACTCCCAGCTGAGACAGCTGAGAAGCCATAGTGGCAAAGGCTGACAGGAGAGGGCAGTCGATTTGAGGCCGGGACTGCTGACCTGATGGGACTTGACCTTCCTGCCTGTGAAATGGAGCTGCTCCCTTCCTTCCTCAGGTGTGGTCTGGGGGAGGGGTGACATGCAAACTTCTAGCCCCAGCTTCTATGAACTTGGGGTGCTGATAGGTCAGGCCCTGGCTGGGGAAGCTGGAGGACACACCCTGGGGTATGGCAGATACAAGACTGAGAAGGCGGGTATGAGAGACCGGCTCCACAAAGCAGCCTCAGGAATAACCCGAGTTAATATTCATGTTCACACAACACAGTGACATCTAGCAGCTCATCACATGAGGCCTGACTATGGCATGTGGGCTTTTACGGACCCTGTGTACAGATGTGGACACTGGTGCTTGAGGTCAGGCGCTCTGCCCAGAGCAGCGCGGGCCTGCCTGGCTTTGCCATTTTGCCAGTGTTCTACCAGAAGCATCCTAGGCACTTAGATGTGACCGGGGCTTACTGCACAAGGCTACCTGGCTGAAGCGGGGACCATAGGACGGGGAGCCAGCCTCACTCGGCTCACCAAGCTCCAGCGTGGGGCTGTGTCTGCACAGAGCACAGAAGTACCGTCTGGACCAGTGATGCCATGAGTGGGCTTCCCTGTGAGCTGCTCTCTGCCTCAGGTTCCGGAATTGAAACACAAGGGTAATCCTACCTCTTTCAAGCTGCCCATCCCTCAAGGGAAGTGGAGCCAGTGAGTGATTGAGAAAATTAATATACTGCAAGTGCTTTGCGCTCCTTGAAGATGCGTTTCTAAGAAGGAGGTGATTAAAGGCGGAGCACTTTTTCTGGGCACTGACAGGGGTCTTGGAATTGTCAGGCTGTCTGGGATGGATGTGTGTGTGACAGATGCTGGCCTGTGGTCGCTGGCTCCTGCATCCATGACTCCTGCTGGACTGGTGAACAAGACATGTCTCCCTGGTTCCAGTGACTCTCCCAGTGACTTGCATATTGTGAGAGACCCATACGCATCTGTTGTCACTGAATTGTCTGTGTGTCCCTTGCATCATGTCTTCACTCTGCTCCCTCCATAGAAATGCAGTAACCCACCAAACACACCCAAGATTGGCCTGGGAGTCTGGAGACCCAGGTTCAAAGCCTTGACTCTGCCACCAATATGCTGCGACCTCTGACCTCTGCGCCTCCTTGGACATTAGTTGCACCACATGCAAAGGGAGGTGCTGGGTGAGCTGGCTGGCGGGGCTCCTGCCCCCACAGTTCCGTCTGGAGTGGCGGCTGCCTCGTTGTGCACATGCACCCACACACTGCCCCTTTTGTCTCTGAAGGCAGCTGAGATAAAACAGAGACTAATCCGCACCGCGGAGATGGGTCCTCTGCCCCAGGGGCTGCTGGCACAAATTGGGCCGTCGTGTTGCATTACTTCCACCAAGTTGGGCCCCGCCATCTCACCTCTGTCCCCTGGCGAACGGGAACAGCGACGGGCAGCCAGCGCAGTGGGGACAGGAGGCCCATGCAGTCACCAGGCCCGACTCCACCATCAAAGGCTGCAGGCGAGGGAGGGGGCCCAGCCGGGAGGATTTTTAATGACCCCAAATCCGGGCAACTCATTATGTCTCTGATAAGGCGATGGGAGCTGTCGCTCCGAGATGCAGCCAAGGAGGCTCCCTAGAGAAATTTTGCTGCCTTCTCGCTAATCTTCTTATAAACATTGTTATTTATTTTTTCTTATTTTATCCGACATGTGTCAAGCAGCCCCTGCTAAGCCCGTGACATCTCCAGGGAGGCTGGAGGAGGTGTGAGGAGGGCCCGTCCTCTCCGGGCCCTGCCCCCTCCCCAGCACGCTGAAGCTGGCCTCCCATCGCCCCTTCTTGGGCCTGCGCAGGTCCTGCTTCAGGCTGGTGGCTGGGTGATGCTCACAGGAGGGAGCTGGGTCTTGGGCCAGGAGACGCGGGATGTCTGGGAGCTGCCTAACTCTGTGCCAACTGGGGCTGGTCCCAGGAGGAGAAGGAAGGGCTGTGTGCCACCACTGGCATCTGGGGGCACCACAGTTGCACTGGGAAGCCCCCAGGCTTGCTGGCGTGTTCGTGGTTAATGCTCAAAGTAACAATCACTGCTGCTGCCCCCAACTGGGACTCTGTATCAGGACTGTGCTCAGTACCTTTTATACACTCGCCCTCAACCCACTCCCCACAGCAACCTGGTGAGGCTGGTGTTGATATCAGTCCCGTTTTTAGGGGAGGAAACTGAGGCTCAGGGAGGTTAAGCCGCTTGGCCAAGGTTGCCCAGTCAGGAAAAAGCCGACTGGGGATTTGAACCCTGGTGCTTGGATGCAGAGCTGGTGCAGTGGTCCCCTGCACATCCCACAGGCAGCCTCCTTAAGATGGGAGAGAGGCACAGCCAGGACAATGCATGGCTTGCCTAGGGCCACACCATCAGGGCTGGAACCCAGGCCTCCTGGCTTCCCGTTCAAAGTTCTTTCTGGAAGGCCTCTCTCCCAGACACCCTCTCCTGGGTTTTGGCCTAAGTTATGGGGTGCTGAGATAGAGGGGGGATCTTCTGGCCCTCTTACAGGGACTGGGCAATGTTGGGGGTATGGAAAGGTCACAGAACTTCCACAGGGCACAGGGAGGAGTTAGGTCTGGGAGACCCCCCCACCCCTCAACTTAGTTCCTGGAAAACATTTGTGATAAACCTTATTAATCTTTCACAATGCATTGTTACTAACAAAGCAGGCTATATTATAAAACAATGTATACTGCATGATCCCATTTTAGTGAGTATATAGTTATTTATGTATATATGTATGCAATATATGTATATATTTCAGAGGGGACAAAAGAGTGAATTTGTGGCTTTCAAAATAGTTTAATTTAAGGCTAATAAGTTAAGCTTATACATTTTGGGGATCCTGAATCTAAAACAAGACACATTAAAAAAAAAGAAAAAAAAGAAACGTTTCATTTAAAAATAATTTTAGGTTTACAGAAGTGTTCCAAGATAGCACAGAGAATTCCCACATACCCTTCACCCAACCTCCCTTATGTTAACTGCGTCACTATCTTGCTTAACTCTGAATGTCACCAGTTTTTCTATGGGTGAAAATCTGTGGTTTTCATCACATCCTACCAGTAGTATATGACGTCCACAGGACTTCTCACTAGTGACCTTCCCTTGGCCACAGGTTAAGGTGGTGCCTGCCAGCTTTCTCCACTGCCGTGTTACTACTTTTCCCTTTCCACATTCTATTCTTCGAAGGAAGTTGCTAAGGCCAGCCCACACTCAAGAAGGGAGGAATTAAGCTCCACCTCCTAGACATCTATGAATTGGGGGACATATGTCAAAACCACCATGTAGGCTGACCAGACGTACCCTTTGAAACAGGACAGAAAACAACATTTCAAACAGTACGTATGGTCAACCTACTGACTGCTTGACTGATACCTTGGATTTATTAATAGCCCGGTGAGACTAGGCTGACCATACATACTGTTCGAAACAGGACTGGTCAGCCTAACTATAGCAATGAATACATTTGTGCAGGGGGAGAACTTTGAGGCTATCTATGCAAGTGTCCTGTTTCTCCCTAAAGTTTGGCCACTGATTTTGTTAATAGCACACGCAAGTGGATCCAGCCTCTAGCAGTTCCCAGCTGCCGTTCTAATGGTGGTCTTGTACTTCTTCTACTTTATTAGTTGGAATTCAGTATTCTTGTTCTTTACAGTGTCGCTCACATTGTTGCAGCTTTGGAAGTTCTTGCCGGTTGACTTCTCTGTTCTCCTGACATGGTCCCATCATAGTTTTAGATATAAGTCCACCGCGTGGTTTTGGTTGTTTTTAGTTTTTAGTACTACCTTACTTCCTGGCATCACAGAATCTTCATGATCATCTTGTATTTTCTCTGCCCAGCCCTAATCAGTCTTTCTCCAAGAATTCTGGTCTCTTTTATTGGAAAATGGCATTTAGAAACCAAGATCTAGGTGCTATGAAGACACACATTTTTGAAGTTAATTTTTATCTGGATAATACCTCTGGAATTTGATATCTGGAAGTGAGCTGGCATCCGGCATAATCAGGGGTCCACATACATTTGCAATTATATATGCTTGTGTAACACACCCGGACCTCCATGTCTCACTCCAGCCTCATCTGTAGAACGACCGTGAAGGTCCTTGTGAGGGTGAGGGCTGTGGCTCTGGGTTCAGATCCATGGTGCCTGTATTGTAGTGCCAGGCAGCCCGCTCGCCAGCCGGCCTCCTGGCATCTACTATTTATCTGCACTGCCGGGGTGTGCAAGCCAAAGAGCCTGAGACGCCTTCAGAATGTCGATGAACCATTTGGGAAATATTCAATTGTGGTTTAATGATTCTTCTCAGGTTTTACTCAATTCTAAATTTAATATTCTTGACATTTTCCTTCATTCCTATGGAGCCTCAAAGACCCCAGAGACTGGGGAGAGAGCCCCCAAAATTAGTATAATCTCAATGGATGGAAGGCAGGCAAGGTGCCTCACCTCTGTGGGAAGCTTCACAAGTATAGGATGGGAACAAGACAAATGAGAGAGTGGTGAGAAAAATGTAATGGCAATCGCTGTTGCTAATTACTGTTTTATTAACACGACATGAAGGGTCTAGGCTGATCCTGTTCCGTGTGGTCTTTGGTTCAAAACCGGCTTTGTTGCTGATTACCTGTGTGATAGGCAAGTGGGCTCACCTCTCTGGGCCTCGGTTGTTTCATCTGTAAAGTGGAGTACCAGTTCCTACCTCAGGGAGTTGACATGGGGTCACATGAGATGATGAGAGCCATGCTTTTAGCACAGGGCCTGACTGATACCTGTGACTGCCAGGAATCATAAAAGCCACAATGAACAATAGAAACAGAGTCCCAGAGATCAGTCAGTAACAATGTTATCAGGATCATGATGCATGGATCTAAGATCAGAACAGAAGCCAACTTTAAGTATTTGTCCTTTACATTAAAAAAAAAAATAGACTTTATTATTTTTAGAGCAATTTTAAGCTCATGGCAAATTTGAGCAGAATGTATAGAGATTTCCAATATACCCCCTGCTCACCCCCAGCTTCCTCTGCTATCAAAATCCCACACCAGAGTGGCACATTTGTTACAATCGATAAACCTACATTAATACACCATCATCCCCCATCCATAGTTTACATTAGGATCCACTATTGGTGGTGTGTATTCTATGGGCTTTGATAAATGTATAGTGACACAATCTACTATTATAGTGCCATACACAGTAGTTTCACTGCCCTAAAAATCCTCTATGCTCTACTTATTCATCTCCTCCCACCCCAACACCTGACAACCACTGACCCTTTTACTATCTCTGTAGTTTTGCCTTTTCCAGAATGTCATATACCGGTAGTTGGAATCATATAGCATGTAGCCATTTCCGATTGGCTTCTTTCACTTAGTAATATGCATTTAAGTTTCTTCCATGCCTTTTTATGGCTTGATAGTTCATTTCTCTTTAGTGTTGAATTATTCCATTGGGTGGATGTACCACAGCTTATTTATCCATTCACCTGAAGGACATCCTGCTTACTTCTAGGTTTTGGCCTTATGAGCAAAGCTGCTATAAACGTCCATGTGCACAGTTTTGTGTGGATATTAATTTTCAATCCTGTGAGGTAAATACCAAGGAGGTCTAGTTTGTTTAGTTTTATAAGAAACTATCAAACTGTCTCCAAAGTAGCTGTACCATTTTGCATTCCCATGAACAATGAATGAGAGTTCTTGTTGTTCCACATCCTCTCCAGTGTTTGGAGTTGAGAGTGTTTGGGATTTTGGGCATTCTAATAGGTTTGTAGTAGTATCTCATTGTTTTTTTAATTTGCAATTTTGGAATGACATATGCTATTGAATATTTTTTAATATGTTTATTTGCTATCTATACATTTGTGTGTGTGTGATTTGACTATTCAGTTCTTTTGCCTCTTTTAAAATCAGATTGTTTTCTTGTAGAGTTTTAAGGGTTCTTTATATATTGTAGATAGTGGTCTTTTATCAGATGTATCTTCTGCAAATATTTTCTTCCCATCTGTGGCTTTTCTTCTCATTCTCTTGACAGTTGTCTTTCACAGAGCAGAACTTTTTAAATTTTAATAAAGTTCAGCTTATCAATTATTTCTTTCACGGATCGTGCCTTTGGTGTTCTATCTAAAAAGTCATCCCCATACCCATGGTCATCTAGATTTTCTCCTATGTTTTTTTCTGGGAGTTTCATAGTTTTGCGTTTTGCATTGAGGTCTATGACACATTTGTGTTAATCTTTTGTGAAGGGTGCAAGGTCTGTGTATAAATTCATATTTTTGCCATAGGGATATTCAGTTGTTTTGGCACTATTTCTTGAAAAGACTCTCTTTGCTCTGTTCATATGATTTCATCTTGATTTTTTCAAAGACCACCTCTGCACAGCGTCTCCCACATCGTCCAAAGATCCGCCCTTTGGGAAGAGACCTCGGGCATGATTGCCAGAGCCCTGATTGGGGAGGACACTTCAACCAGGGCGTCCGCCCAAGGTCAAGGACTGGGCCATGTACTGGACCAGGTGACTGGGGCAGGGGGCAGATGGTTCTCAGTTCAAGGCTACAGAGGGGTGGCGGTTCTGTAGGTTGGAAGGAGGGGGCTGGTAGTAGGGGAGGGGCCCCCAGAGCTGGTATCACTACTTTCATTCTACAAACATGAAGCCCAGGAAGGCAGTTCAGTGGAGTGGTCGGAGCCACTTACCAGCTCAGAGCATGTCATTGAGCCTCGGTTACCTTACCTATAAACTGAGACTGATCATGCCTCTCTCCCTGGGCTATTGTGAGAAGTACGTGAGATAATAGAGGTTAAGTTCTGAGCTGTAGCTCGGAATTACCATTGCCATAAGCGGCAGCCCAGGGGGTCTGAACCAGGACTATGTGGCTCCAGAGCTCATGCTATTTCTTGTACCCACACTCCTGGCCCCCATTAGAGCAGGCCTATAAGATGGACTCCCAGGCACTCCCCAGGAATCTGTGGGGGCACCTGTGGAGTGTGTGTGCCTTCCTGAGAGATGAGGGTGCAGGTCTGGAAAGCCCACTCCCACAGTTCCCGTCTTTCTTGTCAGTTATGTTACTCTGCAAGGTTCAATCACCTGGGCAAGGGCCAAGCCCAGAGATGGCTGGGGCTCAGGCCAAGGTCACACAGCAGGCTCCTAGGTCCCAGCCAGGAACGCCCCAGACGAGCCATCCTTCTAATAAGTAAAGGCCTCACGTCTGCTGCTTTTTGTAACCACTGACCACGCCGTGCATTTGTCCATCTGGGTTGGACACAGTGTCCCCAGGGTATGAAATTCATTTTCTTTATGTCTCAAGGAGGATGCGCTGCTTGGCTGAAATTCAACAAATCATAGTGATTACAAAAAGGAGCACGGCCAGGCCTGGTGTATGTGCAGGGCACACTCACACACACCCAAATACACAGGTCACATGCTCACAGCCTCTCACACTCATACACTGGCTCACATGCTCCTACAGTCTTAGCCTGACACACACACACATTCACACTCGCACACACCTGAGTTCACACTCACATACATACACCGGTTCATGTGCCCTCACAGTCTTATCCTCACACACATGAATTCACATTCACACACACACCCTGGTATGTGTGCTCTCACAGTCTTACCTTCACACACACGAGTTCACACTCACACACACAAGTTCACACTTTCATACATAACTCACTAATTCAAATTCTCTTATAGACACATCATCATACTCATTCACATTCACAGTCTTACACATATACTCACATTTGCTCTTACACAGTCACAGTTTCATGTTTATGCACACACACACTTATACATGAACACAACGCACAGAGATTCACACACTTACATACCGTATTTTCCGGCGTATAAGATGACCGGGCATATAAGACGACCCCCTAATTTTACAGTTAAAACGTAAGTTTAGGCCTATATTCACTGTATAAGACTACCCCCCACTTCCGAGGCAACACCAGTTCTTTTTTTAATTAAAGTTTTAATGAATGACATTTTTCGAACGTACCGTAATATACTGTACATTGATACGATAAATGGAAGGTCTCTTCACAAATGGCAATGCCATGAACTTGACCGAGAAACAAGAAATCCAAAAGAGAACATTAACAATGATGGCATCATCTGGAAAGAAAATTACATGAAGAACTTGCAGAAAATGCTTGTTTGTGACTGACTGGGATGATAAGAGGTTTTTCTAGGCAGAGGAGCATTGTAAGCTTAAAATCCTTCAAAATCCTCATCATGTTCTTCTTCTGACATCATAAGTTCATCAATGACCTCTTGTGGTACATTTGTAAGACAGTCATCATATGGATCAAATTCCGAATCAGATGGTGTGGCTTCAGCTTCGGCTTCCCTTTCATCTTGCCACAAGAAGTCATACTCCATACCGTCCAAAGAATTTGATATACCACACTTCTTGAAAGACCTGATTACTGTTTCTTCAGTAATATCATTCCAGGCTTTTATGACAAAGTTACACAAAACATCCAATTGTGGCGCACGCATGTTTCCTCCTTTTGTGAATGACTTTTCGCCGCTAACCATCCACTCATTCCACTGTTCTCTAATGCGATCTTTA
>PVKE010031400.1:0-19049 GCA_004027555.1 Craseonycteris thonglongyai
AGACAGAGACAGAGACAGTTAGAGAACCGAACTGTGGGAACTCCCCAGTTCAGCACGTGGGTCCTGCCTGGGCCGGAGCCGGGATTCGATCCTCGGTCCTCATGGCCTCAAAGCGAGCGCTCAACCCGCTGAGCCGTCCCGGCTTTCCCCCATTTACAGATTTTTGATACAACTTTCTTTGACTATTTGGCCTGGTCGATCATCATCTAAGAACAATGGAATGAAACAAAGTATATTTTCATTTTTTACTAAGTTATCTTATCTATAGACTTGTAAGAGGTCTGGCATTTTACTTACTGTCCCAGTATTTGTTTTAAAAAATAACTTTAATATATTCAATTTTAATTTAAGGTTTATCAAAGATTTCTCTTATTTATTACCATATCTGATCCTTAAACTATTCTAAGACAGACATAACAGGTATTATGCACCTCTTTTATAAGAAAATAAGCTTGGTGAGAGGAGGTAACTTGCCTCAAACCATACAAGTAAGTGACACCAATCATGTTTGGTTTCCTGATCATCTGACCCTCATGATTCCCTTTCTACTTGTTTCTGAAAATCAGACAATCTAGGGCTACACTTAGGAAAATGAAGTTTTCAGCATTACAGTTAGTCCTTTACAAAGCTAGAGAATCCACTTTTCTAAAAGAAAGCAATGCCTTGTTTTGAAGGTGATTTTACATACAAAAAAAAAAGAAAATTTCTTCAAAAATAATGTCACAGTTTGTAGTATTCATCTTTACTTACCTCATTATTACAAGAGTAGACAAATTTCTGGCTGTCTGAGATACCTGAATGTACCTCTCTTGCAAAAATTTCTTTCTGTTCATTCTGTACCCAGAGCTCCAAGCCTCTTGCAGGTTGTGGTTTAACGAAAGGAAGCAAGGAGTTAGGGTCAGGGAAGGTCACTCCGGCACTATGACCTCTGGGAGCTTCTTTCGTCTCCAACAAAGGGCCTGCAGAACACCTTTCCACACGGGGGGACTCCTCAATTTCACTGAATTCAAATGATCCTATCGTGCTATTTATAGACACATACTTGGCAGGGTTGCTGTGTTCTACCACTTTTCGAGATGATCGTATGACTTTGTTTTGCTTGCTATAAAACAGAGCAACCCACATATGAAGTAAAAGCTTCACTTCTTCCAAGTTATCAGGTAAGTCAGTGTTCCAGGGCCTGAGATGTTGAAGAACACACAAAAATCATTAAAATTGCTTATATTAGTTGATTATCTTATCATATGCAAGTACCTACATTATTCTTACTTTTTGTGTTTTTATTTTAAAAATTACACAAACATGAAACAATGAATAAGATAAAAATGAAGTCGATTTAACAAATAATTACAATGAATCTAATCTACATATTTTATAGACAGAGAAGGGAACTGAAAAATCAAAGCCTGAGGTGGCTACTTTCCTATCAAAAAACCTGTAAGTGGTAGAACCATGATGGAAACATGGTTAGGGCCTCCCAGCTCCTAGTCTGGGATTTTTCTTTGCTAACATGCAAACTCTCCTGGACACAACATACGTAGTATGTGGATAATGGTTTAGCAACTTCCCAAATCCCTATGTCCTTGCTTCTGCTAAGTCTGGCTGACTCATTTCTATTTTTCTGTCAGTCTTCTAATAGGTGGGAAAGTCTGAAGATTAAAATATCTCTGTGGACAATTAAGCAGAACTGTATTATTTTCAGTTTACAGTTCTTGAAAATCTCCTGAAACCAAAAGGGAAGAAGGAACAGAACATTTCTAGCCATCTGCCAGGCAAAAGGATAGCAGAGAACTAGAGTGGGATGAATCAGAGGGGTTACAGAGCTAGCCTTCAGGTAAACAGGACTAAAGCCAAGGTAATGACCCTCATGAGTAGATGGAAACATAAGTTTATGCTCTTAGGAGTGTGAGCTCATAAATGGAGCAAGGAAAGAAGTCTGGCATAGTTTAGTCACATGTGAAATATTCCACTAACAGGCAACTCAATGTCATTTTGTGCAGCTAATGTTTCCTGCTAAATAGCAATGGTTATCATTTATTAGTATGTGCCAGATATTGTGCAAAACCCTTATGTGCACAACCTCACAATGTTAACTACTGCTAAACCCACACTTAAAAGTGTTGAATGCTCCACTGGCATCACCTGGAAATGTAGACTCTCAGGCCCAGTCTCAAATAGACTGAGTCAGAATGTGCAGTTCCGTGAAATCTCTAGATGAGTTGAGCACACAATAAAGATTGAGAAGCACTGTCCTGAAGCACAGGAACTTCCAGGTCACAGAAGTTAGAAAGTGGGAGAACACAGATCAAAGCCTAGTCTGTCCACACCCCAAAGCCCGTGTTTTCTACTGCTCTGCTATTGTTGCCCTGACCCCTTGTTAAGGAAGATTTATAGAAAAGCCCCACAGAAAAATGCTCACTTGTAGCAATCTGATAATTTCACAAGCTAGAAGAATTTCTTTGTTTCTTCTGGAATTCAGTCTGTAAGCATTATTTCTATATCTTACTATTTTACATTAAGATCTCATTGAAATAGGATAATTCAAAGACTACAAAGGCTTAGTATAAAGGAGCATCTCAAAATGAAAAGCCATTCACGAGGCTAAAGTTATCTTGCAAGTTCTCCATGTGATCACTGGTAGACAGCCTCATATTTTTTTTTTTTTTAAAGATTTATTTTATTGTTTTTGACAGAGACAGAGATGAGAGGCAGAGAGAAGGGGGAGGGCCCAGAGCAGTCTCCATAGTTGCATGTCATCAGTTTTCAACATGGTTTGGTTCCACACAGGTACACAGAGGCTACATAGGGTAGAAACTGAGCTCGGGCCTCCCACATGGGAGACACGCCCCAGTTCAGCATATGGCTCCACAAGAGCTGGGGCCAGGATTCAATCTTTGGTCCCCAGGGCTACAAAGTGAGCACTTAACCCACTAAGCCATCCCGGCTTCTCCCAGCCTCATATTCTTCATTGTCAATAAACACAACTGCTTGATACTATTAGTGAGTCACCGGTTTACAAACAATACTGCTTTCTCCTTCCCCTAAGTACAGCAAAAGTATCCCTGCTCACTACACTTAGCTCAATAGGAAGTTTACCTCCATTTTCATCAAGTGTCACTCCTACTCACCCATGTAATGCTCTTAGTACAGTTTTCTCCAGTGGGTTGTTGGTGTATTTGCTGTCTAAGCTGAACACATAGTTTGCTTCCCATTTGAAAGTGACTTTGAAGGAGCCATCACAGCTGAACACTGTATGAGAGCAGGGGTCTCTCAGGCTGGAGGACAGCAACCTGCTCTTACGCCTGAACAGTGGGTTCTCAGGAAGCTTTTGCAAAGGGGAGGTGTTCTGCTGGTGCCGAAACGGCATTACTTTTCCCACTGGGGTTCCTGCTTCAGGGCCTTTTGTGCCATTCTTGGCAAAGGCAGGGGCAGGTACCCCTCTCTGCCGTAGAGGCTTCTTTGACTGTTCTGCAAGGAACAGGGCATAGGAATGCTCCACAGCAACAAAGGAGCTTTGGCTTGCATCAGGAGTTTCTCGGGTTGCCTCAGGAAGCGCCGACTGGGCTTCAGCAGGGGCCTGGCTGCCAGGAGCCAAGCTCTCCCCCTCTCGGCTGACAGTGGAGTCTGATGTCTCATTACTCTTCTCAGAGGAGGGCTCAGGTAACAGTCCACCTCTTTGACTTTTAACTCCTCTATGATATTCATGGTCAGATGTACTGCTCAGAGAATGTTCTTTAGGAAGCAAGACACCATTCTGTGGCAATGGAGAGGAGTGGGGAGGGCTTCTAGGCTCAGGTGGTGGTGTGGCAGAGGAAGCAGCACTTAATGCTAGATCAGCTAACAGGTTTAGGGCCTGGGAGTCACAGTTGACAATGGAGTTCTCAGCTGGATCTTTCTGAGACACTGTAGTATTTTCTGGTCGAGCTGTATTTATGTCAATAACATCTTCTTGCCTGTCTGGTGAAATTTCTGATTGAAGCTGTGAAGCATTTTCTCTTTGGGCTTCAGAATAAAAGAAAAAAAGACACAGCATTTGATTCCCATATAATAAATTCTCCTATTACTAGTGGCTTAGTGAAAATCAATGGTTAAGTCGATATAATTCAAGAAAAACTGTTATGTTGTATAGACTGTATATTTTACTATCAGACTAAGGTTTTTGTCTAACGCTCAGATCTATTATATTGTATTTACCAGAGGAACAAGTCCTAAGAAATGTGTATTTTAATTTAACAACAAATCATCCATTAAAAATGCTTGTACTGAACTACACACAAGGCATCCTGCTCAGCTAAAGGAATATACAGAGAGCAGGAAATAAAACAAAAAGAGAAAATGAGAGTCCTTGCCCTCAGAGCTCGCAACCTAGTGCAAATACAAGATTTTTTTTTTAGTATTTATTATAATGTTTGAGACAAGGTGGGAAACAGAGAAGGGAGGAAGGCCCACAGCAGTCTCCATAGTTGCACATCATTGGTTGTGACATAGGTTCATTCCACACAGGTGAATGTGGGGCCACACAAGGCAAGAACTAAACTGGGGGTCTCCTGCATGGGAGGTGAGAACCTTCACTACAATCTCAGCGGTTACCAATTGCGCCACAATTCACCATATGGGTTTGCAAAGGGATTCAATCCCTGGACCTTGTGGTTGCAAGGCAAGTGCTCAACCTGTTGAGCTATCCTGGCAACCCCCAAGAATTTCTAAGTTTGAACTGTATATTATATAGTACATTAACATACTTAGAAATCATTTCCCTTAACAACTGATTTATTACATCACCTAAGTTCAAAATAGAGATGGTTTTAACAGTATTGATGTTTAATTATAACGTAGTGATATAAATAAAAATTAGACATCATCTGAGTATTCAGAACTGCTAACTGATTTTATCATTGTTTCAAACTCATTTCTGCACTAAAAACATTTCCTCTTTATCTGTAAAACAGTAAATCTCCTTGTCTACAGCCATAATTCTCCTCTTTGCAGGTAAATCCTCAAGCCTACCCATTTGCTTTTAATCAGAAAACTGGGGTTCTCAAGTGGTTAACTTGTATTCTTAGGACAACAATTCAGCCTTCTTACAAGAAGGACAAAGCTCATTACACTAGGCAACCAATCCGTACAGCAAATGGGTGGATGGCCAGAAAAGCCAACTGTGCTCCCCTTTATAATTCATAGTAGCTGGTCTGGAATAAATTATTATTAAAAATTTGTTCTGTTTTTTTTTTTTTAAACAGAGACAGAGGGAGGGTCCAGACCAGTCTCCATAGCTGTATGTCATCAGTTTTCAACATGGTTTCGTTCCACACAGGTGGGTGGGGGTCGTGCAGGGTGGGGACCACCAGGCCGGGGCCTCTAGAATGGAAGGTATGCCCCCATGAGCTGGGGGCCAAACTGGGGCTTCCCACAGCAAGCCGAAGCTCGCCCCAGCAAGAACCAAACTTGGGGCACACCCCAGTTCAGTATACGAGTCCATAGGGGCCGGGATTCGATCCTCGGACCCTGGGGCTGCAAAGCAAGTGCTTAACCTACTGAGCCATCCCAACTTCCCAACTTAACCTTACTTTTTATAACTGATTATGGGCCAGAAAAATACTGCCAGATACTACTTTCTTGTGCATTTAGTCATAAAATAGGCCCTTTATAACCCTTTAGACAGTTCATGTTCAGGCTTTATGCAAATTAAACAGGTCTATTTTGTTATTTGAATCCGTACCTTCCTAACTTATTTATTACACTATAGGAAACCAAATTACTTAGTCCTGTTAGTATCTAAAGAATATAGCAAAGGGGAAGCCAGGATGGCTCAGTGGGTTAAGCGCTCACTTTGTAGTGCCGGGGACCGAGGATCGAATCCCGGCCCCAGCCCATGCGGACCCATGTGCTGAACTGGGGAATTCTCCCAGTTTTCTCTCTGTCTCTGTATCTCTCTCTGTCTAAAAAAAAAAAAAAAAAAGAATATAGCAAGAATTGTCAATAGTGTATTGAAATAATATAAGAACAGCAAAAATTTATCTTGCAATCTTGATTATTTTATATTGTATTAAAATTTACAGAAAGAGTATTTCTTACCAGGTTGGGGCTGCTTTCTGATTCTCGGGTTCTTATTGCTTTTTACTACATTTACTCTCTGTTTTTGTGGATATTTCTTCACCGGTGGCTTAGCCCTTGGAACAGTTTTGATTGTAGACTTTTCTTGTTTCCTTGCCTTTTTAACACTTGTTGCTACTGGAACGTCTTTAGAAACAGGAATTTCTTGGTTTTTCCTATCCAATTTGGTTGTCTGTACAAACCGTGCAGTCAGCACTTCAGCACCTATGTAGAAAAGACATCACTTTTAAGGGGTAAGGGGTTCAGATATTTATCAGTATAACTTTTCCTTTTATTTCTTTTTTTAAGAGGGTAACTTTAGTAATGCCAGATAAAATATAAAAATTTGGGTATTTCATTAAAGATTTTTTTTAAACAAAGCCAAGAGTTAAAAGTTCTCATATAAATATAAAAATACAAAGTTGCTAATTATCAGTCTATAGCTCTATCAGGTGAAGAAGAAAATATCAGAGTAATAACTTTATTAAAACAAGGCAAGACTTAATTAAAAAATAAAAATCTCCGTAATCTTCCCTGACTGATGTGGCAGTAAGTAAGGCTGAATAATATGCTAGTTCACAGCACTGGGAGATGGATAATTCAATGCACACAAAAGCAACACAGACCCTGTAAGCTGATGTGGTTAAACTATAACCACACTGCATAAAAGAGATCATCTACTCACAAAAGCAGTCTTATGTATTTCACTTTACTACCCCTACACATCAAAGTCTTAATACCATCCAAAAAATTATCTTTTAAGTTAAGACAGGAAAGGTACACTGGAAAAAATCTTCAACTGATTGCTCTCTATTACAAAATGCTCAAGTTAGTTTCTCACATGGAAGGAAATAGCGAAAGGTAGAGAGGTACAATCTGCTTATTATCTAACACAACAGAAAGTGTTTCAATCTTAAGAGTTTAAAAAAAATACAAGAGTTCCCTTTAAAACCCCCCCCCCCCGTTGACTTTATATAATTTCTGCTGTCAACACCAAAAAATTTAGCCCCAAAAGTATCATATAAAATAACACATGAAGGTTGGCAGATATTTTTAAATTACATTGTACAGAAAACACTTTCTAATGGAGAACAAGCATCGTTGATACTAAACAGTTTAAGCATTGTGATGACTGTTACTGAAATGTAGAACAGACCAATTTCCTTTCAAGCATTTGGGGGTTAGAGAAAGGAGTGGTTTTAAAAAAGCTTTAGAATCTCTTAATGTTGTACATTTCCTCTTTACAAAAATATTATAGGTAATAAAGAAGCATATTTGCTTCTTTAAGGAATAAGACTCCTCATTCCAGTCCAGTTACATTTCCTAAAATTTTTAGCCTAAAGAAAGAAATATAAACAAATTAAGGATATAGATCAAGCATGAAAACAGTTATGAAAAAAAGAAGAGAAGCAAAGTAAGATGAGAGGACTAAAACTTAGGGGAAGTTTTTAACATCTGAACAGGCAGGAAGGGGAAGCTCTCTCACAATTCCAGTCCTGGGAAGAAAAACAGAAACAAAACAAGAATGTGGTCCTGCAAGGAATTGTCTGCTTATCTCTATCACACACTGCCATGTTTCTTAAACTGCATGCAATAATCCATTGGAGGATTGTAAAATAAGCTTAATGGGTTGCAACCAGAATTCTTCCTTAAACGAAACAGAATAGAATAGAGAATTTCAGATTGTATTATACATAATTAAGGGTAAATGGTTTGTTTCAGTCATGTATGAATGTGTACTGGATTACAATATAAAACATATTTCTTATAATGGATGAAATTGAAAATATTTGAGAAACAGTGACAACGCAATATAGTAAGAATGGTTACATGGCTGGATACTTTCTGGACAGTCTTGTACATTGAAATCACATACAATTTATTTAAATCTTAAAGTAAATTGGTTCATACAGAGCAGAAACTCAATATGGTTGGTTGGAATTTATTTGTAAGTAGTTGTATGGTCTGATAAACTGCTTTCTATTGCCATAGTTTCCACCACATCCTAAATACATATATACTTACCATTTCTCAAGCAACTGGCAAAATCTCAAGAAACGGGCAAAACAAATTTGCCTGTTGCTTGAGTTCTGGCTAAGAGTCTATTATATAAACTTTTGGCGGGTGGGCTTTTGCAATACCTTCCTGTTTTTCCTATTTCTTGATTTTAAGTGGTATCAACATTAGTACTTCTCAAACTTAAGCCAACAGACAAGGTCCCTGGAGAGAAATGCTGGCATTTCTAACTTGTAATGGATACTGTCCACAGTGATCAGATAGGACCCATGTTAGAATAATACAACAGTTACTACTAACTTATCCGATAATCCACACGAACCACGCTTACCTCTTTTTCTCCTCTGTGGGAACTGTCCTTTACCTAACTTGAGGGCAGCTGGAGAGGCCGAGCCCTCATCTGCTCTAGTTCTTCGGGGGATGGGACGGCACAAGCTCACCCTTTTGCTGGGCACCACACACAGCATGCTCGCCTTTCTCTTGGGCTGAACTCTCACATTTGAGGCTGGATTTAATGGCATGACAGTTCTCTTCCTTGCTTTAAACATTTCTTCAGAATTCTTTCCTGTTTCAATTTCTTTTCTGACTTCTGCCTCTGAATCAAGAAATTCAGGGTCTGGAGTCATAACTAAAGAAAATCCAGCATCACAAATTCCATCTGAAATACAAGGAGACGGTGGACGCTCTGCCAGTAAATCCAACACAGTAGACACGTCCAGAATGTACCCACTCGGATCTGAGAAGTAAGACTTCAGCTGCGTGAAAGACTGTAAAGGGCACTTTTCAGCTGGGGGAACGAAGTCAAAATCACTGGACAGTGTGCTGAAGAATTCCGTCTCTTTCATTACATCCTGAGAAGCAGTCAATGAAGGATTTCTATTCACTTTAGACGACTCTTGGAAATTGAGCTTTACTAATGTGTTTGGACAGATCCCTTCTTCAGTAAATGACTTCTTTGCTTCTAGCAGGGCACAATTAAGGGCAGGTAAGATAGGTGTCACCTTCAATGAGATGTCATCTTCAACTGTTAAGTCTTTCAGCCCTAAAAAAAAATATATATACATATTAAACCTTTAGTTTTTTGGTCTTGTTTTCTTTTACAAAAACATGCAGGAAAAAACGCTTTATATTACAAAACCATTGGATGGTTAAAAATGATACAGTATTTAAACTAGAAATCTAACTGGAAATTAATAGAAGACTTACGGGTACACTTAATGAATATATGTATGTCCATATATATGTGCAATCACACAGACAGAGTGCATGCGTGTGTGAACTAACTGGAAAAGAATCACTCCAATGCAATCACCAGGTAAAATGAAGAAGGCAGACCTGGCTCCAGCTCCCTCATCTGACCAGGAGCCCAGCATGAGCTCAATGTGCCATCGGGGCAATGCCACTGGCTTTTAGAGTTGTCAGATTTGCTTTTCTAATGATCATTTTCTACTTATAAAATGTCTTATTTTACCTCTACCTTATATAACTTACTTCAAATTATTTTAGGAAGTTACAGAGCAAACAAACTGAACTGAAAAAAGTAAAACCCCAAGAAACCCCCAAATCTTATAGTCATAATTGGGTTAATTTCATCACCTTTTATATCAAATAACATTTTTTAAAATATTAAGTAACTAGATTTCTGGTCAAGATGGCGGGATAAGTAAATGCTGTGCTTTCATCCTCCCACAACGACATCAAAAGTACAACTAGGCTACAGAACCACCATCATTGAGAATTGCCTTAGTCCTACAACTAAAGACATACAGAAAACGCCACCTCACAACTGGTAGGAGAGACATGGAACAGGCTGGCAGTGAAACATTGGGAGGGTTACCTTGGCTGTGGAGGGTCCCCCCCGGGAGAAGCAAAGGATCCCAGCCCCACACCAGGCTCTGCTGCTCAGGGATCCAGTGCAGAGAAAAGGAGTCTCTACAACTGCTGGCTGTGAAAGCCAGCAGACATTGCAGCTCAGTGAGACGAGGGCAGCCCGAGTCCTAGGAGCTCCTCTTAAAGGGCCTCTGCAGCCTTACTTGCTGACGGACACTCTCTGAGCTCCAGTGCCAGGGCAGGAGCTTGAAAAGCACCAGGGACATATGGGGAGGAACTGAATTGTCTGGTTTCAGGGCAAGGTTGGAGGGGCAGCTTTCTCCCAGGCAGAAGTGCTGGCAAAAGCTCCGTTATAGAGCCCTCCACACTTCTGGTGTGCAGACACAGGCAGCCACCATATCTGAGTCTCTGTCAACCTGGCTAACACTGTTCGCCCTGCTCTGGTGATTCTGGGAGACTCCATTTCACCCAACTTGCGGGCCCATCCAAGCTGCTTTCAGTGCTTTTCCACACAAATGGTCTGGTCTTGACCCATGCTACAGACTCTTAAAATCTCTCAAAGGTTCATAAACTCCAAACAGCATCTGGTCTCAGCACACCCTGTACCTCTTGCTAAGCAGCCCCAAGCCCAGCATGGGTGGCATATGGTCTTGGTTCAAGACTTTGCCTCTCTGAGGCATCTCTAAGTCCCGTGTGGATGGCAGTGACCTGAGGATTGTTTTCTGGTTTGTTCCAGGTGGCCGCCAGGCAGGAAACAGGCTTTGGCTGAACTTGGCATGTGGCAATGCCCACCCCTCCCAGGACAACATACCCAAAGGGCAGCCTGGGCAGGCACGAAAGCCCTGTGAAAGCAAATCTTGCTCCATAGGGTCAGCCCCTGTACAAAAGCTCCTCTACTGTAGTCATTGCCAGTCCTCACAACCAATCATTCTGAGGGTCACTCCCTTACCCCCAGACATGCAAACAGGAACCAAGGCTCAACTACAACAGGAGGGCACACAGCCTACACTAGGGACACACCTGGAGTGCCTGGCTCAGGTGACCAGGGAGACTACACCACAGAGCCCCACAGTACAGATACTACATAAGGTGACTTCACTAAGACTGGGAAATATAGCAGCTCTACCTAATACACAGGAAGGCGCTAAAATGGGCAGAGAAACACGTCCCAAATCAAAGAACAGAACAAAGCTCCAGAAAAAGAACTAAACAAAATGGAGACAAGCAAGCTACAAGAAGCAGAGTTCAAAACACTGGTTATAAGTATGCTAAATTTCAGTTAGAATTTCAACAAAGAGAGAGGAAATGGAGATAGAAAACATAAAAAAGAACCAGTCAAAAAAGGAAGAATACAGTAACTGAAATAAATAATACATTAGAGGGAATCAACAGATTAGTTGAAGCAGAGGACCAAATCAATGATTTGGAAGATAAGGTAGCTAAAATCACCCAATCATACCAGCAAAAAGAAAAAAGTATCTAAAAAAATGAGAATAATTTAAGTGACAACATCAAGCAAATCAGCATTGACATCATATGGATACCAGGAGAAGAGAGAGAGAACCAGGAATTGAAAACCTATTTGAAGAAATAATAACTGATAAGTCTCCCTAACCTGGATAAGGAAATAGACATATAAGCCTAGGAAGGATAGACAATCCCAAAGATGAATCCAAAGAGGCCCACAATAAGACACATCATAATTAAAATCCCAAAGCTCAAAGACAGAGAGAACCTTAAAAGCAGCAAGAGAAAAGTAGTAAGGGATGCCAGGAGAGCTCAGCAGGTTGAGTGCTTGTCTTGCAACCACGAGGTCCAGGAATCGAATCCCAACCCTGGCCTGTGCAATCCTATATGCTGAATTGGGGCGCAACTGGTAACCACAGGATGGCTTGGCAGTGAAAGTTCTTTCCTCCCATGTGGGAGGCTCCCAGTTCAGTTCCCACCCCACAGGGCCCCACATTCACCTGTGTGGAATGAACCTATGCCACAACTAATGATGTACAACTATGGAGACTGCTCTGGGCCTTCCCTCCTCAATCCCACTTCTCTCTCACCTTCTCTCAAATAAAATAATCTTTGAAAAAAAAAACAAACCTAAAAGGAGTTACCTACAAGGGAGCTCTTATAAGATTGTCAGTTATCCGATTTCTCAACAGAAACTTTGCAGACCAGTAGAGACTGGCACAAAATATTCAAACTAATGAAAAGCAAAGACCTACAACAAGGACTACTCTACCCAGCAAAGCTATCATTTAAAATTAAAGGACAGATAAAGGGCTTCCCAGACAAGAAAAAGCTGAAAGAATTCACCATCACCAAACCAGTATTACAAAGAATATTAGAAGGATTTCTTTAAGATGGAAAAATAAAGATAAAAATATGAATAAAATGGCAATAACTACATATCTATCAACAATTACTTTCAATGTAAGTGGATTAAATGTCCCAATTAAAAACATAGGGTGGCTGAATGGATAAGAAAACAAAACCCTTACTTATGCTGCCTAGGACTCACTTCAGATTGAAAGACACACACAGATGGAAAGTAAAGGGATGGAAAAAGTTATTTCATGAAAACAGAAGGAAAAAAAAAAAAGCTAGGGTAGCAACACTTATACCGGACAAAATAGACTTTAAAACAAAGGCTACACAAGGGACAAAGGACCCAGTAATCCTACTTCTGGGTATTTATCCCAAGAAGCCCAAAACACTATACTTTAAGGGCATGTGTGCATCCATATGTTTACTGAAACATTGTTTACAGTGGCCACGATGTAAAGGCAACACGGATGTCCGTTGATAGATGACTGGATAAAGAGGAGGTGGTACATAAATACAACGGAATATTGCTCAGCATGGAAGGGAATGGGTTCTTGCCATTTGCAGCAACATGGATGAACCTGAGGGGATTGTGTTGAGTGGAGTGTCAGGCCGAAAAAGACAAATGCAATGCAATTTCACTTACATTTGGAATCTAAAGAACAAAATAAAATAGAAACAAACTCACAGATATAGAGAACATTTTGATGGGTGCCAGATCAGAGTGGAGGTTGAGGGGATGGGTGAAAACAGGGAAGGAATAAGAAGTACAAATTGGTTGTTACAAAAGTAGTTATGGGAGTATAGGATATAGTATAAGGAATAGTCAATAATATTGTAATAACTATGTATGGTGTCAGATGGATATTAGATTTGGGGTGATAGATGGGAGGGAAGTTGGGGGACAGGGTTAAAAAAAGTGAAGGGATTAAGAAGTATAAATTGGTAGTTACAAAATAGTCATGGGATGTAAAGTGTAGAGAATATAGTCAATAATATGCTAATAACTATGTATAATGCCAGGTGGGTACTAGACTGGACAGTGGGATCACTTCTTAAATTATGTAAATGTCTAATTACTATGCTGTACACCTGAAATTAATAGAAAATAGTGTTAAATGTCAATTGTAATTGAAAAAGTAAAAAAGGGGGAAAAAGGTGAAAGGGAGTGTTCCAAATTTCTAGGTATGTTAACATATAGCATGGGGATTACAGTCAATAATGTGATAGGGTGGTATGGTGTCAGATGGCTGCTGGATTTATGGTGACCACTTCTTTGATATATAATATTGAACAACTAAGGTGTACACCTGAAACCGATATAATGTTGTATGTTAGCTATATTTTTTTAATAAAAATGTATTTTAAAAAAGTAACAAGTGAAGGAAGAATATAAAAAGGTTCTTAGTACCACTAACAGCTCACATTGAAGCAGTTATTTTTCCATGAAACTTCATTATTTCAAGAATTTAGAAGGGCAAAACCGGGAATGATTTGTAATAGACTATTATAAAATTTATGAAAAAGATTTTAAGTCTGCTAAGCAAAGTATTAGTTAATTTAAAGCAAATAGGGAAGTCGATATGGCTCAGTGGGTTGAGAGCTCGCTTTGCAGCCCCAGGGACTGAGGATCAAATCCTGGCCCCGTGCCCACCTGTGCAATGAAACTATGTGAAAACACCAATAATGTGCAACTATGGAGACTTCTCTGGGCCCTCCCCCTTCTCTCTGTCTCTGTATCTCTCTCTCTCTCTCTCTCTCTCTGTCAAAAACAATAAAAATAAATCTTTAAAGCAAATTACCTACTGTAGCTCCAAACCACCATAAACAGAAAATGTCTTAATGAACAGGAGGAGGATGTGAACACTGTCACACAGCACTCCAGTGTTGATTCAAACAAATTCTGTGCTGTTCAACACCAAATGGTACAGGCACTACTGTTTCTCATTTGAGTGGTAGTTTACATTTAAAAATAAGCATGGAGTCAGAACTCTTACAGAAGAGGAAGGCAGTATGGGATAGGAGTAGGAAGCCAGCAGAGTATCAGTTGTTTGACCTTGGGTAAGTTCAAATCTCAAATCTTTGAAATGGTCATAATAAGAGTACCTATTCTAAGGACTGCTAAACCAATTACTGGGTACCTAGCACAATACCTGGCATGGTAAATACTTGAAAAATACAAATATTATGTTGTTATAATTGGTAACGTTTTGTTTAATCCAAAGAAGTGATGTCCAACAAGGTAGAGTTCTCTGTTTTGAGTAACTAAATACAATTTTAAGAAATCAACTTTAAAAACATTTTTTGTATTGGTTGTAGCTTTATAAATGCTGTATGAAGGTTGTCTGGAAAAAGTTCAGCCATAAATACCTCTATTTTTCCTATTACGTGGATGAATACTTTCTGGACAGCCCTTAGGCATTAGGGATATGGAATACAAGAAAAGGCAGGCATTTAATATACAAATAAATATTTAAATTCTATTCATGATAAGCCTAGGGGTCCTCACTGAGGTCAGGGTGGTGATGGGAATCAATAAAGTGATACTGAAACTGACACCTAAAGGTATGAATAACAGACTAGACACTAGGTCAGTGCTTCTCTGATTTTATTCATTATTGCCCCACCCCAAAAGCCTCTTTAGATTTTGTTTCCTAGCTATCCTGTAAAATTTTAGTACCACAGATAAATTGTATATCTATTTACCTACTGTACAAGTAATATTTTTTTTTGCCCCAAAAGCCCATTCTTAGTCCTTTGGGGGTTAACACTGCCTAACAAAGAGGAATGAGACAAGCAGTTCTGTCCCTATTGTAGGGATTTTTTTTTAAGGTGAAGTTTTATTTTTCAATTTATCTTTAATTATAGTTGACATACAACATTATATTAGTTTCAAGTGCACAACATATGATTCAACATTTATGTATCTTACAAAGTGATCACCATAAGCCCAGTAACCATCTGTCACTGTACACAGTTTTATAGTTCATTATTCTCCTAGTTACTGTAAATTCAGTTTTGGACATGCTGAATCTGAGGAACATCTGAGACATTGTATGTGAAAATGTCAATAGATGGATGTCTGGGTGTGAAGCTCAAAAAGAAATAAGCCTGGAAAGGGACAAAGGATCGACCAGGGAGGTTAAAGGAAGAATGTAGTTTCCAGGATTGAGATGTTACATGAGATGAGGACAGAAAAATATGTGACAGATTTAGTGAAATGGCAGTGACTGTGCCCTTACCTGTTGATAGGGAGGTATGGAATAAATGTAACCCATGTAGATCCATTTGCTCATCTCCAAAATCTATACACAATGAGAATGATAAGAAAAGTTAGGTTGTTAATCTTATAAAACAAAAGTAAACATACTAAAAAATAGTTTTTCAAAAAGGGTTTCCTTACTTGTTTCTGATATTAAGGCCGATGATGTAAGTAAAATGAAAATGCCTCGATCTTCTAAGCATTTGATGAGTGCCTTAAACAATTAAAACAAAACAAAAGAGATTCAATTCCTTTCCTTCTCCCTCTGCCACACTATTCAGTGAATTTTGAGCTCATAAAAAATAAATAAATAAATAAAAATCTTGAAATGTTAGTGTTTACGGTAATCAGGAGAATTTTGCCCCCAGTATTAAGACTGCAAGTTCCTTAGCACTCAAATGATCCAGGCCTTGTTAGGCCTACATATAATAAATAGAACATTAAGAGTTAGTTTTAGGGTAGTGTTCTGCTACATAACAAATTCATCAGACTTATTTCACTTTTTCATTGAGATGCCTGATATTTCATACTACTCCTAAGTAGACAATCTGTGACCATTAGCCACTACAAATTCAAAGTGAATTAGACCTATGATTAGCATCTTAAACTTATGTTTGCACAACACATCACAGAATCCTGAAACTAGAAAGCCTGGAAGATTGTTTTAATATCTAATAAAAGAATCCTTTCCACAAAATTCTGAGAGATGCAAAATAATAGGAAATAAGATAGGTTCTGTGGCAATAAGAAATACAGATAAAAATAAATTCTTCCTGTCTTCTTCCCCCTCCACCGTAGTCTTCAATGGATTCTTGAGCTAAAACAAACAAACACCAACCAAACAAAAAGACTTGAAATTGTAATATTTACAGTTAATTAAGGAATTTTGTTCCCAGGTCAGGGGAAGTTACCTAAAAGCGATTATTCTAAATCATAAAGATAACAGTTTTTCTTTTCCATTATTCACCATTTCTAAAGCCTATATCCCAATAACAAAAACCCAGTGTTCATACAATAATTTTTTGGTTAAAAAAAAACTAAACAAAACATACCATTTTATAAAGTCATAAAACATTCTATTTCAAACTCTGATAGTTCATAAGTCTAAAAAATATAGTAGACTGATAAATTAGTAATTCATGTATTAAAAAAAAAAAAAAGACTTCTATTACATGAGAACTAAGTCTGGACACTGACACTTCACCCACAAGAATGATCACTACTGTGAGTCCCCACATGCTTCTGTCATTGTCCCTGTGCAGCTGAGAAGTTTACATTTGTGTCCAGTCTTGTAAGTTCCTTGATGGCAGGGACTATTTCCTTTTTTTGCTTCTAACATGGTAAGCACTCAAGAAAGAATTACTGAATAAACACACCAACATCATATATACCCATCTTTGGCAACACCAACAGTTACATTACCCATCATTGGCATCTATTAAAATGCAAACAGGTGTAATTCTTGTTTCATTTTCTATTGATGTAAAAAGTGAAAGTGACAATAATTTGCCTTCACATTGCTCTACATTTTAGTTTTGTAAAATAAAAATTCCTCTATCTACATAAAACCATGCATTTATCTTCTAAAAAAGGTCCAAATAAAACAGAAATATATAGTATAAATTAATTTATCTCTCAAATTATGTCCTGAAAGGACTAAAGTTCTTATTTTAACTTTTGTGGGGAGAAATCACAGAATCTTTTAAGTACCTACTTCTAGATATTTATACACAGAAAATAAATAGACATACATGCCTTACTGCCCTTTTAAAAAAGAGACCTTGTTCTGTACCGTTCTTGAATTTTAGTATTGTAGGTAGAAGCCCACATATACTTTATTTTTCAAGAAAAATCTACTATACACCAGGGACTAAGGTGTCCAAGATGCTTAAGACATGATACCTGCCCTCAAGAAACTCAGTGTCTAGTTGGGCACACGGACAGTAAAAATTATTCGTAATATAATGAAGCAAGTAAAGAAGCTTGGAGTACTGGGGAGAAAGAATGTTACATATTATGTAATTTCTGTAAGTAATTACTATCAATGAACAGGTTTCAAAGCCAAGTTCTGCACCAAGTCTACTATTTTCAATCCTGAAAGAACTCACAAGTCCTCCCTCCACTAATGCATTTTCTGAAAATATCTTTGGACTTTCTTCCTTTTAATTTCCAAATATAAAATGGACTATGCTACCTCAAAACAAAACCAAACAAAACACCAAAACAACACAGCCTACAGTCCTACAGTAGACAGTCAAGGTTATCCACTCACCATCCAATGCCGCCCATTCCACCTCCTCACTACGCAGACAGTTCTCTGCTGTGGAGAACCACGGCAGATTGGGTGGGACAGACCTTGTACTCAATTCTGGCCCAAGCTAATTAGTGCAATTACTGGCTGAGGGATGTGAAGATGACATAAACTAGTCTAACGAAACTGAAGTGATGGTTTGAAGGAGAGGTTCTTTTGTCTCCAGATGCAAACTGGAAGCACATAGGCCTGACTAGTTGTCTTAGGATACAGCTCTCACACAGAGGACAAAGCTGAAAGAGAGAGTCCTGAGCAAACAGTACGTGAACTTGCCTATCATCTAGACTGAAAAGCCTATTAAATCCCTCTATTGTTTAAGTCAATTTGGGTGTCTGTATGTTACATGCAACTTAAAGCATGCCAACTGACAGCATCCTTTACAGATCTCACTCATAGCTTATATCCATGCTCTACTTTATTGCCCTGATTTCTCACTATCTACCAGTGGGACAGTCCATCACATCACTAAAGGGCTCAGACTTGTTTGGTCACTGTCCCACACTCACACCATCTCCTTTGGAGTGTTTAGGAATCACTCACTACAGAATCATCATCTATTCCTACCCTCACAGAGGAACTCTGATTAACATAGCAGAGAGAAGATTTTGGATTGTTACCTTCTTTCTAGTAGACTTACTTTCTACACTACGGAAGCAGAAGCAGCAATTTCTTTTTCTTAAACCTATGGATGGACACAGGTCAGCTTTAAAGAAGTACCTCACAAGTGGCCCTTTGATTACTGCAAAACTATTAGGGATCTATTCATATTCAATCCTTCTGTCATAAAACAAAACAACAAAAAAAATTTGAGGAAAATGTCCTCTTATCCTTTAAATCAAGGGTATAAACTGATTAGTGAAACACAAAAGAAAACTAAGATACAAAGGGGATGAAAATGTTAATAAACATATCAATAATATGTCAAAAAATATTAAATGATAAAAATCCTTCAGCAAATGAAAACATAGGAATAATTAGATACCAAATTCTCAATTTAAGGAAAAAAGAATAATTATATTTTAAATTGATGATTCTTACCAACTGCTTATTTTTAATGAATTCTGTTAGTTTATCTATTTTTTCTCCTTGTTTGTTTGACAGTTCCACTTCATACATACTGAAGCACATATCTTGGCAATAGACTGTAGAGAAAATCAGAAAAGCAGAACATTCCTTATTTTAAAATGATATGCTTTTTTATAACCAATTTGTTCA
>PVKE010031401.1:0-19046 GCA_004027555.1 Craseonycteris thonglongyai
TTCAGTGCATATTTATTTCTATTTTACTTTTTGACAGATAGAGAGAGAGACAGAGACAGAGACAGTTAGAGAACCGAACTGTGGGAACTCCCCAGTTCAGCACGTGGGTCCTGCCTGGGCCGGAGCCGGGATTCGATCCTCGGTCCTCATGGCCTCAAAGCGAGCGCTCAACCCGCTGAGCCGTCCCGGCTTTCCCCGGAGGGGGTTCTTGATTAAAAATTGGGTCTATCTCCCGCCGTTCCCTAGCTTGTCGTGCGTTCTTTCCAAAAATTGGGACTTTTTTAAAACACCGCGGGACACGGGACAAATTGTTAAAAATCAGGACTGTCCCACCAAAAGCGGGACATCTGGTCACCCTAGTCAAGGCTGACTCTGTGGGGCTCCCCTGAGCCGGCAGCAGGGGTGGGGTGGGGGGTCCGTGCTGTGACGTGTACGACATACGGAGTGCCCCCTGCAGGAGTTGGGCCCGGCCCTGAGGGACGCAGTCAGCATGCCTGGAATAAGCTCAGGGCTGGAGGAGTGTGTGAGGGGAGAGCCCCCTTCCAGATGGCAAACTGTTTTCTCCTCTCCCAGCACCACCAACAGGAAGATGTGGGGTGAGCAGCTTCAGAAAGCCATCTCCCGCTCCCATCGCTACATTCTCCTGACCTCGGCACAGCTGGTGGGCGTCTGTCTGTACATCTTTGTGCGTCCGTACCACGTCCCCTTCATCCGGTAAGAACGTGGCGTTTACAAACATCGGGGGGGGGCACCGGGGGTGGCGGTTCTTGGGGTTTTGTTCAGACTTCCCCTTCCCCCTCCCCTCCTGCACCAGGAATCAGGACCTGACATTATTCTAGATACAAGGAACAAAGCCCCCGAGGAGGAACTAGCTGAATAGAATATTGTCTGGCAATGGAAACGCCACAATGGGCACCTTGTAGCTCAGGAAGCTGACCTTTTAGGAGTGTGATGTGACCGTCATCTCCCCGGGCTCAGCATGGCACAAGGAAAGGGTTGCCTCGTTGAAATTTGAGACAGGAAACCTGACCCAGAGCTGAGTAACGCATCAGGAAATGCCAGTTCTTTCGCCAGTTTTTAGAGGAATTTTAAATAAGATGTGTGGGCAGCAAAGCTTTACCTCTGTCACCTTATTATTACGTCTCTGAAGTGACAGCTTTGTGAATGCCAGACAGGAAATGTCCTAGGACAGGGTGCGGGTGGGTGTGGGTATGTGCAGGTGGGTGTGGTGTTTTGAGGTTTGGGGGGACCTCCCCGCTCCCCTTACCTGTCTCATAGCCTCAGGTTGCTTCTCGGTCCCATGCACGTTATTAGAATGTCCTCCCGTCTTCCTCGCTGCTGATACCGGGCCTCCGGGGGCCACGCACGGCCATGCCGGGGTGGGCATCGGCACCCAGAGGACCCCAGGGCTGGAGAGGAAGGAAGGCTCACTCTGGGGTTCACAGTCCTCTTCTATGACTTTCAGAAAGTCACTTAGACTGCGTGCCCCGATTCTGGTGTTATGGCAGTTTGGCAGAGTCCAATGTGAGCGGGTAACAGGTGGAGGGGAGGGAAGGTTCCCCAGACGCTGCCGCCTACGGTGCTGGACACTTGTGTCCGTGGACTCTTGCTCCTCTGGCCTCAAGCTTGTTTCACTCACACACCTGTTGGCCCGCCACCCACTCCATCCCCGTCTGCTGGGAGCAGGTGCAGGACTCGGTCCCTGCTTTAGTCCTTGCAGCTGTGACCTGCGCTCTCGCTCGTGTGCATGATAAGCTGGCATCTTAATGCGAGCGGATTCTGCACTGAAACCACCTACCAGCCGGGCATGAATAACGGGCAGGTGCCTGTTCCCTCGAGTGTGTTGGTTGGAGCCTCTGCTGGGCAGGAGGGCTGGGCGGGTGGTGGGCAGTGAGGTCCCCGCTGCTGATGGTGAGAATGGAACAGAAAGAGGGGTGGAGGTGACTCCGTCTCAGGGGTGCTTTGTGGGCCCTTTTGTGAGCACACAGCCCTCGGGATCATGGCGGGGATTCTCCAGACCTGCAGGGAAGCTGCCCTCGGTGAGAGGAGCTCACAAGTGACCGTGGACAGCTGGTGGGCAGCTGACGACGTGATATCACAGCCTCTGAGCTGATGGGTGGGGGGGGGTTCTCAGAGCCGCCAGCCTCGCACTGCTGCCAGCTCTCTGTAGCAAAACAGGGTTATGCCCCCCGGCCCCCACCCCACACACAGCCGCTCAGAAGCCCCCGCGCGCCTGCGCGTCCTCTGTTCCAGGGACGTGGCGATCGACACGGTGAAGACAGGCATGGGCGGCAAGGCGGGGAACAAAGGCGCCGTGGGAATCCGCCTCCAGTTCCACAGCACCAGCTTCTGCTTCGTGTGCAGCCACCTGACGGCCGGGCAGTCGCAGGTGAAGGAGAGAAATGACGACTACAAGGAGATCACGCAGAAGCTGAGCTTCCCCACGGTGCGGAGCCTGCGTGGGTGGGCGCTGGCCTCGCTGCCCGTCCAGCCCCACGCGTGGGTTCTGAGCTGCTAACATGGGCCAGACGGGGAGCCCTGCCTGCCCTAGGGGGGTCTGTACCCGGGGAGAGATGGGTGGTGACGTGGGGGCAAGCCCCGGGGTCCCGCGCGGCAGGGCTCCCCACTCCATCTTGCTCCCGTGCCTCAGTGTCCCTGCATTTTCTTTCTCATGGGCATGTTCTCAGTTTCCTAAGTGTGTGGAACACAACAGGGAAACCGGTGTGCCCCTGCTTTGTCCAAGCTGATGAGGCTGTCTGAGTCCGAACCCCCTCACACTCAGTTTTCTTGGGGTTCATAGTCTTCGTGCATACTTCCTGCTATGGTTCAGACCAGAAGGCCCCGTTTTCAAAACCAGGGAATTCTTGACTCCCGAGCCCTGGGTCCCTGTCTGGTTGCAGCGTCGCCCGTGAGCTGCGCCCTGCTCCCCTCTCTCTAGCGTTCATCCCGACGTGTTGGTTTTGAAGCGCGGAGGTTTTGCTCTGCAGTTCGGGTGTGGGTGTCCCTCCTGCATGCACACCTGCAGCCTGGTGCAGCTGACCAGTGGCCCAGCAGCGAGGCTAGACCGTGGCTGTTCTTGCCACAGATTCTGCCAGGGTCTGAGGCGTGGAGGCCAGATCCCTTACAACTGACGTCCCGTTGACTAGTGACACAGCACACAAGGCAAAAACCCCTTCGCTTTCATTAAGGGCTACGATCCCAGTCGTAGTTTTTATTTCTTGGGTTAAAGAGGAAACAAATAAGTTGGGAGACTTACAATTTCTAGTTTTCCAGATTGTAGGACGTACATGTTTTCTGTGTGTGTGTCTGTGTGGTTTTGAAAAATAATCCAACCCGTTCCCCTTAAAAAGTGCTATTTGAAGTAGTAAACTTGGGACACATGCCAAATAATGAAAGGATTTATAGCTCTTTTCTCCAACAGAAATATTGAGGTACCTATAAATTAATATGCTACACTTTCACTGTCCGATAAAGTAGCCACAAGCTACACACAATTATTTAAATTGAAATTCATCATAATTTAATAAAAAAGACTCTCTGGGTTGCACTGGCCACATTTGGAGGGCTTGGTGGCTACCAGGGCTGGATGGAGACCTTTTCCATCACTGCAGAAACGTCCACTGGACGGCCCTGATCCACACACTCCTTGTATTCGCTGGTGACCATTTGAATCTTCTGTCCAGATCATTGGTGTAGGTTGGGAAATGCCACACAGTATAATAGACCTGAAACAGATTCTGGGACAGAGTTCAGATCCTGTCTTCGTTGTATACTAGTGGCAAAGCCTTCAGCTACTTTTTTCTGAACTTTTTTTAATCTAGAAGAGAGCCAGGAGTATATGCTTCACCGGGCTGCTGTGAGCACAGTGTTTCCAAAGCGGAGCCCAGCCCTTGTAGAGGGTTAATAGGTAGCAGCCGCTCCTTCCTGGAATGTTGGGGGACCCCAGGCTCAGACTGACAGGGGGAGAAGGGAGGGGGGGCAGGGGGAAAGTACATAAAGTCCGTGGAAGTTTACAAAGTTGTATGTTCTGAGCACTTTTACTAATGTCCTTAGAACTCATCCTCCTAACACTGAGTGTCCGGGTTCTGTTAGGATGAGACCTAACCAAAGCAGGGGCATGCCTGGCTGTGGAGATCGGAGCAGCAGAGTCAGTAAATGTGGGCAGTCTTGCTGTCCTGGTTCAAGGTGGAGCTTTCTCCAAACCACTGAAAAACACTCTTATTTAAAATAAAAAAGCAAACCTCGTGAAAGCTCCTCAGCAGGTTTCTGGGATAAGTGAAAAGTGAGATGCTCATTTAAGGACAATGTACCCGCTTATCGTCTGCGTGGCGAGTTTTCCTCCCCTCTCCCACCTGCCTTGCGAGGTGGGTCAGAATGACTATGATTTTCTTTACAACGTAGGGAAGAAACATTTTTTCTCACGACTACGTGTTTTGGTGTGGCGACTTGAACTACCGCATTGACCTCACTTACGAAGAAGTCTTCTATTTCGTTAAACGCCAGGACTGGAAGAAACTTCTGGAATTTGATCAGCTCCAGCTACAGAAATCCAGTGGAAAAGTAAGTTGTGCTTTTGAAAATCTCTGTGAGCCGCTGCTCCAATAGGGAGTAAAACATCTCCTAAAGGTATCCGCTCGTGTCCTTCAGGTTAAGTTCCGTGAATGGATTTAACAGTGATTCAGACTTTGTAGGAAAGGCGTAGGCCTAGGAAGGGAGAGAAGTGAGTGTGCATTCTCACACACTTCCTGTTCCTCCTCCAATGGGCCACGCTCAGGGCCTGCGTGTCCTCTCTCGGTTGGAGGGGCCGTTGCTATGTGAAAGCCAGCCCCAGGAGCCAACGATGGTGGCAGTCTCTCTGTGGTTTGAGGTGGGTTTGCTGTCCTGCCCTCCCCAGAGAGTAAGTAGCTGCACTCAGTTTGGATCACAACTGCTTCGAATGGCCCCGTGTCGGCCTCTGAGCACACAGCTGGGTGAGTGTGGTAACTGCTAGTGTCCACAACCCCGCCCCACCTCATACTCACACGCCAGCCTTGTAGACACTGTTGTACCTCAGATGTACTAAGCCACTGAGTGACACTTCACATCTGCTCCGAGTACTTCATTTTGGTGATATCCCTTATTTCTCATTGGTGCACACACTAACAAAACAGAACAGTAGCGAATATACCTTACACATGAATTTGTGGATAATTCTCAAGACTGTCCTACAAATTAGTGGTTATACCCATTGCATAGACAAGAAAACTGAGGTGTCCTTGCCTCATGCCTTTTGCTGTCTAGGGAGCTGATGAGCAGACAGAGCGATAGGTCGGGTGCTGGAGGTGCGGGGAGACCCAGGGGTGGTGTAGCCAGCCAGCGGAACAAACAGGATCATCACTTTTTTTGCTAATTAAAAGGCACACGTACTCTTATAGAGCCCAGTTTTAAACATATTTGTAAATATAACGTAGATTCTGTGACTTCGGAATAGAGCGCTCTGCAACGTGCCTTTTTATTTATTTATTTGCATGTAACATACACGAAGTCTAAGAGGACTGAGGTGGCCTTGTGACTTCATTGTCTCCCAATAGATTTTTAAAGACTTTCATGAAGGCAGCATTAATTTTGGACCCACCTACAAGTATGACGTGGGTTCCGCGGCCTATGACACAAGCGACAAGTGCCGCACCCCCGCCTGGACGGACCGGGTCCTGTGGTGGAGGAAGCGGCATTCTCTTGACGGAACAGGTGCGTGAGGCGTGTGCTTTCAGAGCCGAGGGAGGGAGGGGGAGAGTCACACGTCCTCAGCCCTGTGCTCTTTGCTGTAAAAATAACCTATTCTTAATAACCCAAAACTACACAAAAGGCGTCCCAGCTGATAGTCCCTCAACTTCGGGAGTTGTGCGTTGGGGGCACTCCCTTGTCTTCTCTCTAGAGATTGTGGCCTGGGAATGGATGTGCTCTGGCTCCCCGACCCCGGGTTTGTGGCTGTCCCCCCTGAGGGCCTCCCCCTCCACTACCTCTGCCCTCAGCACGCACGCCCTGCATCCCTCCCATTCTGTCTGACCAGACTCATATGTGCTTAGAGCCCTGATTCCAAACTGAACATGTGCAGGATGTGGGAAGGACAGGAGTTGCCGTCCCAGGGACCGAGGATCGAATCCCGGCCCCGGCCTGTGTGGACCCATGTGCTGAACTGGGGTGTGGGCCCCAGTTCGGTTCTCGCTAGGGCGAGCTTCCCATGTGGGAGGCCCCCCGTTTGGCCCCCACCTCATGGGGGCGTGGCTCCCATGCAGGAGGCCCCCTGGCCTGGCTCCCTCCCTGTGCAGCCCCCGTCCACCTGTGTGGAACGAAACTATGTCAAAAAAACAAACAACTGATGACGTACAACTATGGAGACTGCTCTGGGTCCTCCCCCTTCTCTCTGTCTCTCTCTCTCTGTCAAAAAACAATGAAAAAAAAATAATAATAAAAGCAGAACATCCATAAACTGCTACGTAAACAACCAAACATTCCTGCAGAGATGTGTGCTGAGAAGTCAAAGCCAGGGAATCACATGTACTCCATGAAAAGATACATTTCGTTCAGATCCGTGTGTGGACATCTGCATGGCCCCAGGGCACTGAGGCATGGATGTCTCTGTCTCCTGCTTGAGGACTGCAGGTCTCCTCCTGTGTCCCTCTGCCCCTGGGGCAGAGACACCAGGGCAGCCATTTCTGTGCCCCCCACCCCTGGGTACCCGCTGGGGAGAATGCAGGTGGGGCAGATCTCACTGTTTAGGAGTCCACATAGGAGTTTCCACTCCAGGCCCCAAGGCCCCCGGGACATGGTTTCAAGCCCAAAGGGTTAGCGTGAATGAGTGAGACACGTGTGGGACATGACCTGGGTCCCTTTGTAGAAGCTCCACGGCCAGCATGTGTGTATGTTCATACCATTTTGTGTTGTCTGTGGGTCCCTGGATTGGAATCCTGTGAGTAGCTGGAGAACTCAACCTTCTCGACAACGACCTGGATGCTGACACCAAAGTCAAACACACCTGGTCTCCTGGGACCCTCAAGTACTACGGCCGAGCAGAGCTGCAGGCGTCTGACCACAGGTATGGTTCTCGCTGCCGTGGCTGGTGCCCCTCTGTGGGGAACGCCAGCATTAGCTGCTCCCCACAGAACGAGGTACTGTCCCCATCTTAATGTGCATGCACTTGTGTGTGTGTGTGTGTGTAATACAGCAAAGAACAAAGAATAGTGTGACAGAGCCACCACCAAGAATTAGTCATTGTTAGCACTTTATCATTGCTCCAAACCATAAGTGATATTATTTACGAAAATGTCAAAGACACGGCGTGTAGTATTTTGTGTCTTTGACATTCTCATAAATGATGTGATTGTGCAACTTGCCTTTTTTGCGACTTGGTATTTTTGAGACACAGTCATGTGGATAGTAGAGATCTGGCTCGTTCATTTGTAGCTGCCGTCTAGTATTCGCTAAATACATCCCTGGAATTGACCCGTGCATCGACTGCTGGCTGTCTTTTTCTAATGGTCTTACAAGCACAGTAGGGCTTCAGGGCTTTTCAGTGTGCGGAGCTATTGGGTTGGCCTTGTGTGTCATGTGTTAAGGATGGAACACAAGCCACAGAGGTCTAACGTCAGCCCTGCCAGCAGGAGGGCCAGTCACAGAGGGAGATTCGTCTTGTGGGACGTCTTTGAAAGGGGGAGGGTGGATGAGCATGGCTAGAGAAAGGCAGCGTGAGGTGTGGTGATGGAAATGTGCTGCACCTTGACTATCTCAGTGTCTGTTCCTGGTTGTGACCTTGCACCACAGATGTACGGGGTCTTACTGTTAGGGGTACAAGGCTCATGTGAGTCTACAGCTACCTCAAAATAAAAAGTTTCATTTAGGGGGAAGCCGGGATGGCTCAGTGGGTTAAGCGCTCACTTTGCAGTGCCGGGGACCAAGGATCGAATCCCGGCCCCGGCCCGTGTGGACCCATGTGCTGAACTAGGGAGTGCCCCCAGTTCAGTTCTCTCTCTGTCTCTGTCTCTGTCTCTGTCTCTCTCTCTCTCTGTCAAAAACAATTAAAAAAAATACATTAAAAAAAAGTTTCTTTTAAAAAATACTAATGTAGTATGTAAAAAAAGCAAATGAAAACAGTTCACATACTATAACCCTGATTTTCCTATACACATTTTAAACCTATAAGCATGTGAGCACATGACACACGCAACACACAGGTTAAGGTTCTGGTGTAGAATCTTCCAAAGTTCCCGGAAAGTCACCTAACAAGCCATTACTAGACATCATCTCGGGGTGGGACTATTGGATGATTTGCTAGTGTGTTTATGTATATTTTCCCCTCATCGCCAATAGCGAAGACATTCTGCTTTTGTAATTAGAAAAACCAATAAATGTCTAAGATGCATCTCAAACCAGTGTGTCCAGATCTCTCCCGCCCATCTTCCCAGCCGCGTGGGTGCGACTCCGTCCTTCCCGGAGCTCTGACTCTGGAGCCCTCCTCCCCTGCCCTCTCTTCCCACACACCCTACATCCCACCCACCAGCTGGTCCTGTTGACTGCTCTTCTACATCCATCCAGAACCGCACTAGCTTCCTCCCTGGCCCCACTGGGTCTGTCACAACCTGGTCAGACAATGCCGCTCCTCAGCTCCGAGGAAAGCCCGGTGTCCTTTTCAGGGTCCACGTGGTTCCATCTAGCCTGTGCTTCTTGCTTGTCTCCCCTCACCTCCCTCTGACGCTTCCCCTCATTCCTTTCCTTCTAGCCTCTCAATTCTCCGTCTCCTGGCTGCTGAGCATGTTCCCCGCCCTGGAATGCTCTCCTCCCTCCATCTGCGTGGCTCACATGCTCATTCCTTGCGGTCTCAGCTCCGAGGTCACATCAGAGACGCCTTCCCTGCACACTGGGTACAAAATAGCACAGCCCCTCGTCTGATCCCTGCCACCGTTTTTTCTTTCTTTCACAGCACCTCTGTTCGCTTACTGTCTGTCTGTCTGTCCTCACTAGAAAAGTCCAGGAGACGTAGTCTCTGTTCTCCCTTTGCGTAGTGTTGTCATTGCTACAGAGACTCTGCCCGCGTTACGCGGGTCAGGAGCCTGTTCCTCTTTGCTGCTTTCCAGAGCTGCTGCTTGTTGCTAACACAGGGCGTCTCTGAAAAGTTTTCTGCTAAAAGAAGTTCGGAACAACACTCAGCACATATCCCCCTGTCGGATTTTTCTCAGTCTTTTTTCTTGCTTCTCGCTGCAAAATAAATCTAACAAATAATATAAATGTGGGAGAGTGTACTACTGATAATAACCACCTATACCTCTTAATTTTTACAGCATTCCCTGGTTTTAAAAGTTGCCACCGTATTATATACAATACTATCTTGTGTTTTTTTTGCATAGTAGTTATGTACTATTTTTATGCTTTGTTCCACTTAATACTGTATTGTAAATGTCTTCAGTGTTACATGATCTTCATAACAAAGGATTTTCTAAATCTTTTGTAACTAGAGTACACCTATATCTAAATTATATTGATGATTGCATTATGTCCTGCCCATCTGTTCTGTGTATGCCAAATAGATCTCTACAGCGTCACTCTTAGTGAGCGCACAGCGTGGTATCATATGGCTGCATCGTAACATGACTGTTTTGCTATTATGGAACAGTTAGATGGTTTCTCCTTTTTTTTCCTTCTCATCAACAGTGTTGTAATGATCGACCCTGTGCCTAAATCTTGGCCTAAATCTCTGGTCAGTTCCTTAGAACAAAGTCCTAGAATTGAGATTGGTGGGTCGAAAGAGATGAGCATTTTTGAGATTCTTTTTTATTTTTTTTATTTTTTATTGTTTTTGACAGAAAGAGAGAGAGAGAGAGAGAACCAAACTGGGGGCACTCCCCAGTTCAGCACATGGGTCCACATGGGCCGGGGCTGGGATTTGATTCTTGGTCCCCGGGGCTGCAAAGTGAGTGCTTAACCCACTGAGCCATCCTGGCTTCTCCTATTGTTGAGATTCTTGACACAATGTGAACAGTCGCCCTCTGAAAAGCTGGACCCCCAGCAGAGGGGCAGCAACCCCTCTTCTGTGTCCTCAGCAGGCCTGGCGAGAACCACGTAAAGAGATCTTTGCGGGTGGCCGGCGTTGTTTTCACTCAGCTCCTTCTTGGAGAAGAGTGCACGCTGAGGCTGAGATGGGGGGAGATGGAGACTTCTGCCCCGCAGGCCCTAGGACAGGACAGCGCGGCTGCAGCCGGCCCGGCCGAGGCCTCGTCCCAGGTTGTTGGCGTTTGCTGAGCTCCGGGCGCCGTGTGGCTGCCTGCTGCCCGGCTAACGGCTGCCCGTCTTCCCCTCTGTGTCTGACGCAGACCTGTGCTGGCGATCGTGGAGGTGGAAGTACAAGAAGTGGACGTGGGCGCCCGGGAGCGGGTGTTCCAGGAAGTGTCCTCTTTCCAGGGCCCCCTGGACGCCACCGTCGTCATCAACCTCCAGTCGCCAACCTTGGAAGAGAAGAACGAGTTTCCCGAGGATGTGCGCGCTGAGCTCATGCAGGCCCTGGGGAATTACGGGTCCATCGTTCTCGTCAGGTGGGCGCTGGTGCCGGGGACCACGAGGCCCCACGGGAGCCGCCGAGTCACTCACGAGGGTGACGTGTGGTGTGTTTCCTTTATTCCAGGATCAACCAAGGGCAGATGCTGGTGACTTTTGCAGACAGTCACTCAGCTCTCAGTGTTCTGGAGGCGGATGGCATGAAGGTGAGTCACGCCCGGTCACCGTAGAGTGGGTGCTCCTTCGCCTCCATGGTTTTCTTGTGCTTTCATGCATGTCCTTAGGGGTAGGTGCCACGTGCGGGCAGGAGCTAGGACTCTTCATTCTGGCATCTGATTCTGGTATCTTCTTTGTGGTGTCTCGTGTCTGGCCCTGGCCACTTGCAGGATTTAGGAGAAAGAACGAGTGTTAGAGCATAGTTCCCACTGCAATACGGGGTCTGGCTTTGCTCACACCTCTCGTTAGAGTATGCAGTTTGCAACAGGCCACTCATGGGTGGTTGTTGCCCTGTTGATACTGCCCTGATATTCAGTTCACACGGCGTGAAAAGCTGAAGGTGATAGGGCACCGTTTATTTCGAGCCCGTGTGAGCCTGCCCGAGGTCTAGAGCCTCCATGTTTCTTGGCAAATGTGAAGACTGGCCTGGCTCCTGACGGCGTGAGCTGGAACAAGAAGCCCTTGGGGACCCGAGCAGGGAGTCTGGCTCCTGCGGTTCCTCTCAGATGCCCCCACCTCCCTCACAGGTGAAAGGCAGAGCAGTGAAGATCCGACCCAAGACCAAGGACTGGCTGAAAGGCTGGCAAGAGGAGATCAGCCGAAAGCGGGACAGCATGGCTTCCATGTCACCCACAGCCAACTCGTGTTTGCTGGAGGAAAACTTTGACTTCACGAGTTTAGACTACGAGTCAGAAGGTGAGCCGCCCTGTGAGGCCTCCTCAGACGGTCTGCCAAGGTGGGCAGTTCTCCTGGTGATGGCATGAGATCATCAAGGTCCCTCCCAAGACTCTCATAAAGGTGACAGAGGGTACTTGGAGGGCACACATTACGTTCCATGTGATGAGCTGGGTGGTGTTCATGTGTAGGACGATGCATGAAATGGAGATGTCTAACGTTAACATTGAAAAGAGTGGTTTAGAGAACGTCAGGGCTGCAGGCTTGTCCCCATCCCAAGCATGAATGGGATGTGGGTCCCACCCCTGCTGACGCGTGGGTGCCCGTGGGTGCCCGTGGCTGCTGGCAGCTGTGTCTTCCGTGTCCTGACACGAGCCGCAGCCCTTGATGTTGAAACAGACCCACTGGTGGAAGAGTGTGCTGTCTCGCCCTAATTGTTGGCTGTGACTCGTTTTCTTCCCCAAGGGGATATTCTCGAAGATGATGAAGACTATTTTGATGAGCTGAGTCAGCCTGTGGTCTCAGACAGTGACCTAGGGGGCGATGACCTTTCCGATGCCCCCAGCTCTGCTGCAGCAGCACCTCCCAGCAAGTCACCGGCGCTGACCAAAAAGAAGCAGCATCCAACCTACAAAGGTAGCGTGGGGCTTCTTTTTCTAAATCACCTCCGGCACCGAGTTCTCTCTCTGTCCCTCAGCATCCATGCGCAATGCTACCAGTCACCTCCCATCCCCTCATCCCCTCAGAGGGCTCTGGGGAGGTGTTGGCCACCACCACACTGACGTTCTCTAGTGATCTGTATTATTTTTACAACTGCTAGTACCCCGGCAACATCCCAGATAATCCCTGCTTATTCTGTGTATTCAAATGGCCACAGCTCTGAACTAGTTCTACATTTCTGATTTTTAAATTTTTCCTCTCCAGAACGCTTCTGAGTCCATCCCAGAAGAGACGTATTCAGTATCTATGTCCCTAGTTGCTGGTGTTACCTTCTTATAACATGGGATCATTTTATACATGATGTGGTTATACATAATTAACGGTATTATGCATTAGCATCCTTACATCACTGTTGACTTCAGAGGGGCTGAAAGTCGTAGATTATACGCTATGGTGACTCTCGAATAAGTTTTAAAGCCCGCACGCATTGCCTGGGCTGGGAAGTGGGTAGTTCATACCTCAGCACCCTCATCCACCGTCAGGAATGCCTTCCAGCTGTTGGCCACGTGTCGTCTGTTGGAGGAAAGTGATAGCCAAGCAGGTGCAGGAGCTTGGCCGTGTGCCAGGACACTCGGAACTGGGGCTGAAAACAGAACAGGGGTGAAAGTGAATTAAAACGCTTCGCAGGGAGGATCCGTCGTTGGGAGAGGTGCAACGCCACCCCGCCCCATGCCCCTTTGACGGCACAACGGCCCTGACGCTGGTCAGTAGCCTGGCTGATGGACCCATCGGGAGCCTTTGAACTTACGAGTTGCTGAGCCTATCATTGCAGTGTGGGCCTGGCAGGGGTGGCCTGGGCCCTGGGAGCCTGGCACACGTGACGCTCCCCAGGTGTGGGGACTGCCCCCCCACACGGGACCGGTAGCCGTCATCAGCGTGTGGAGGTGGTTCTGTGCACCACACGTGCAGAGGCTCCTGCTGTGGGCTGGAAGTGGCTGGGGGGATGTGCTTTTCAGACAAGAGGGGGCCTTTTCTGCAGGGTGACTGTCCTTCAGGCAGACATGAGAGCAGGTGCCTTTGGAAGAAGACTGGAGCGATGCGATGCCTGGCCACCTGGAGGGCACTGAGGAGATGTATTCCCCGTAGGGGGTTCAGGCATTCCCATTAGAAAGAGAATCAATCCCTCACTTCTCCTCAGTCATGTTCCTACCATGGGGTCGGGGTGGGGGTGGGGGTATGAGGGGTGGGGCGTCTGAGCCAGAATGAGATGAACTAGCTGTGTCGCTGTGTGGGAGAAAGAAGACCTAACACAGTCCTGGCTTTATGTGGGACAACCGTGTAATCAGAAGCAGTCCCCTCCTCACACTGCTCTTAGCTTGAGACGGTTTGACAGGGTAAGTCAGGGTGGTGAACGCTTGTGAAGCAGCTGGCCCGGGGCTGCCGTACTGGGGACCTGACGAGGGCTCGGGGACATCAGACCGGGGGCGTGGCGCTGGGCAGCAGGCTACCCGGGCAGAGAAGCGCGAATACCTCAGCTTCTGAAACGGTGGTGGTTCTGACCGAGGACTAGCAGAGGAGGGGCCCGGGCTCGCACCTGTCTCCTGGTGCGGTGTCTTGCCGGTTGTCTCAGACGGAAACACGCCTGTACTTGAAGTAGTTTGCTGTCTGTCATGTCTCTATGACAAACCTTGACCAGGGTTCCCTGAAGGTTCCACGCAGGGACTGGGTGTCCTCCCTCCCACGCCCCCGAAAAGGGGGACACCTCCCGCCGCAGGTGGCTCTGTGCACACCTGAACCTGACCTCACCTCACTCGTGTTCCGCCATGTCCTCCAGATGACGCTGACCTGGTGGAGTTAAAGCAGGAGCTGCAAGAGGTTGGGGACATCTGCCACCGTTCTCCAAGTAGGTCTCTGTCGGTCCCCAATAGGCCCCGGCCGCCTCAGCCACCACAGAGACCCCCTCCTCCAAGTAAGACTTGGTTGCTGCGGGCTTCCACGCCTACTGGGCACAATGGCGCGCCTCCTGCTGCTGAACACGTGGCGCTGAGTCACCCGCTGCCTTGCCTTCCAGTGCCCACCATGCTTTGTATCCTCTGCGAGCTCCTTCTTCTCTTAAATCCATGTCATGTTTGGTATCAGAGCGACGGCTGTGTCTCGTGGCAAACTAAACGATCCCTTTACAGAGCTGTCCATCCTCCCACAGCTGTGCTTTGCTTTAAGCCGCTTCCTGCTCACCTTAGAGTAGGTGTGTCTAACCTGCGGCCCAACACAAATGCGTACACTTTCTTAAAACATAAAATGTTTTCGCAACTTTTTTTTTTTAGCTCAGCAGCTATCGTTCGTGTGAGTGTATTTTATGTGCAGCCCAAAACAGTTCTTCCCATGTGGCCCAGGGAAGCTAAAAGGTTGGATGCTACTGCCTTAGAGAATTAGGGCCACCGCTGAGCCAGACAGGGACTTTTTAAGCTCCTTCCTCCCCCACCCTGGACAGCGGCTTTCAGAATTTTCTCTCCTTGACTGCTTGCTGCCAGCCCTCTCTCTACTGAGTAAGCCCAGGTGGCATGACGTGCGAGGTGACCACACACCTGTGACTAACCAGGCGTCTGCCCACCTGGGAGGCCAGGCGTGCTGGCCCCTGGCTCTCCTTGAACCTGAGGACAAGCCCTACCCAGCCTGGGTCTCACAGGAGGGGGCTTTTATTCCTGGCTCCTCAAAAACAATGCTTTGCCCATCAAACTTTCATTAATAATCTGAAAATAAAGTTGTGACATGCTTCTGATCAGTTTCTTCTTGTTAACTTCTCCCCCACAACCCTGCAAACTGTGACGGACATAGAGATTTTCCTAAAGTTTTATGTTCAGAGTTGGGTTCATCTTGGATTACATCAGATGGCAAACCAGAGCAGGTGACTGTTTAGGCGTATTCTTTTACTGTTTACTGAGCTGAAACTCAGAAAATAAAATATAAGTTTTAAATGTTATATCCTATACTTTGGTGGAAAATTTACAAATAGGTAAAGAACGGAATTTTTAATTCAATGTGACTACCTAGAAATCATAGCTGTTCATCAAAAGACTTCCAGCCTTTCACCAGTTATATATATCTATATTACAGGCCATTTTTTCTTTTCTTTTTTAACAAAATTGGTATCCATTTTGTTTGGTCATGGGTCTCTCGTCTGATGTCTGTGTCATTAAATGTTGTTCTAGAACAGGGGTCTCCAAACTTTTTAGCCCACGGGCCGCATTAACTATCAAACAGCAGTTTGGGGGCCGACTACACACTCGAGGTCCAAATAAAAAAGAATCAAAACAGATGTTTTTAATTATTTATTTATTATTTTATTCAGATAAAAAGGTCTCCACGGGCCAGATGAGAGATGCAGCCCGCAGGCCGTAGTTTGGAAACCCCTGTTCTAGAATGTGATTTGTTAATAGCTAAAAGTAACATAGATTATTCCCCAGCTTTGGGATTTTTCAGATTTTGGCCACAAAACATTTGGTCTTAGTAACAGGAGTGTGTGTTAAACCATTTGAAAATGAATTGACTTTTATATCAAATTTGAACCTCCCAGGCTGTTAGAATAAAATTTGAATTCAAATCATGCTTCTCCAGAAACTCTAACAGGCACAGTGTTGTAGAGAATCAGAAAAACCCTCCACAGCGCCTCTGTGGATGCCCTGACGCCGCCTGTGCTCTAACCCTTGCTCTCAGCTGGCTGGGAACTGACCTCCAAGCAACCAGTGACTGTCACTGAGATTGAGACTCTGCCCTCGTTGGTTTTTTACAGCTGGTTTGATGGTGAAAAAGTCGGCCTCAGATGTATCCATCTCCTCTGGGACACACGGGCAGTACTCAGTGTTACAGACAGCAAAGCTCCTGCCGGGAGCACCTCAGCAAGTGGTGAGTTCTGTATTCGGCTCAGAGCAAAACGGGCGGCGTTTCCAACCCAATGGGTTGGCCCCATGGTTCATTCTCAGCTCCTAAGATGATGCAAGATCATCTCTTTTCAGAAAATATACAGCTTTCTATCTCTTTAGCCCTCTACCTATCCATCAGGTCAGCCCCAAACCCCGTAACTTAGTAGCAGGTCTTTCATGGGCTTTTAAATGGCCATGCAGGGTGTTAGAGAAAAATTACATTCGATACAAATGTGGGATTGTTGGTGGGGATTGTGGGCTGGATTGTTGGTTTCCAGACTCACCAGCTTCTCTCTTTGGATGCCTGGCTTTGACTTCGGTGTGTAGAGTAGTGCTTGGTAGAAAACAAATTCAGATCAGTTTTCCTGACAATATGATGATCATTCTGGTGTAAAGTCAGCTGAAAGAAGAGGCTAAAGAGAGATCTGATGGGCCTAAAAAATGCAGTAGGGACATTAGTCATAATAAGTCATTAGGGTTTTAGAGGTAGAAGGTTCCAGAGGATAGCAGTGAGCTACCAAAGACCATGGGGGTAGGGAGGGGAGGCCCAGGTGCTGGGAGGAAGCTGTGTGTCTTGGAAGGGTGCAGAGAGCTAGGCCAATGCTCACACATTCAACAGGAGCAGGGGGTTGACTAAATGTCCGTGGTTTACACACATAAAGGCAGGCCATCAAAAGCGACCCAGAGGTTTGGGTGAAGAGCGGTAGAAAGGTGAGAGGCAGAAGCGTAGATCTGGAAAGTGTTTTAATAACTCAGCTGGGCCGTGGAAGGCATGGCTTCTGATGATCTTTCTGGCTCTTATATGGTTATTGTAATGAAGTTAGTGGATGGTTTGTCCACGTTGCAAAAACCTGTAGCCACCTGGTTTTGGGAGACGAAGGTGGTCAAGTCTTAGATAGTATTACATTCCTCTTCTTGGTAGTCAAGTGCTCCTGGTGGGGAACAGAGGCTTGAGGGATACGGTGTAGGTGGGAGTTTGTGCTTCAATCACTGTCTGATGGAGCTCTGTGAGGCTTGCGTGCAGATCAGTGGGCAGTGAATGCACCAGGCGGGGCCGTTTCCTACCTGTGTTAACGCGCTTCTCTCCCTCATCCTGTCCTCAAGCCCAAAGCTAGGACTGGGATAAGCAAGCCTTATAACGTCAAGCAGATCAAAACTACCAATGCACAGGAGGCAGAAGCAGCCATCCGGTGTCTCCTGGAAGCTGGAGGAGGTATGTGTCCCCGGGTCTCTCCTCCCTGGAGGGGCAAAATCTTCCCCTTTCCTTGTCACCTCCCTACAAAAAGGATCCTAGAAGAGAGTAGACTGCCTAGAGCTTACGTCACACAGTGAAATGCCCTGCCCCGTGCCCTTCAGCCACGCAATGGTATGTTTCAGGCGCCCCAGAAGACGACGTAAATGCCACAGATCTGAGGGACCAAGTGTCCTCCAAACCAGAGCCCACAGCAGGGGTGGCCCCGCTCCTGCCACGGCGGCCCGCACCCAGAGTCCCTGCCATCAAGAAGCCAACCTTGAGGAGGACCGGAAAGGTAAGGCCTGGCCGTGTCAGCCTCTTACTCCTGAGCAGCTCGGACATCTTGGTAGATGAGAATCACAGCTCCATTGGGTCTGTCTCTCCCTCCACATTCACGTGTTCCTGACACAGTCCCGTCACTGAGGAAAATGCCAGTGCATTCTCCTTTGCATCCCTGTCGCATCTGGGCTCTAGCTGAGCAGGAACAGCATGACAGGAGCAGAGTGGAGGTGTCACATGTCCCACATGTTCTAGTTGAGTCCCCACATCAAACCACTGTGGGACACCGGGTTCCAGGTGTCTTTGTCACATGCACATGGTTTCACGTGGTTGCATTTGCATTGGAAGAACCCTAACCAGCTCCTCGGTGAGCAGTGTTGACCTCGGGGTGGGGCCAGGGGCAGAGAGGGGGCTGGAGGCTCGACGGCTTTTCTTGCCACTTTTCTTGCAGATTGTGTTTTGCTCTGGCTCCCAAGCTTCTCAGCCTTGCTTGCTGCTTCAAAGACATGAGTTTGTCAGGACAGTAGCAGCCCAAAGACTGGCACCTCTAGAGACACCTGGATCTTCTGTTTGATCTCAGTGTCCTAGTCCCGGGACACCCGGTAACCCTTGCTGGTCATTAGACGACTGCTGCTTTCCCGCCTGCTGGAGTGTGCGTGTGGCTTTGGCAGCTGTCTTTGCAGAGCTCGCTTGCTCACTTCTGTCCCCTTGGGCACGTTGCACCTGTCATTTCCCTGTGCCTGCGTACACAGGAGACTGCTTTCCTCCTCCTTTCCCTTGTGCCTGCTTTGCTTTTACTCTTGACAGGCCAGAGGCACAGACGCATTCGTTTTCCGGGACTGACAGTCAAAGGCTCTGGAGGAGGGACTGTGTGTGCTGTTTGTTTCCTAAAGAACCAAAGGAAATACGGAAAGGCTGATGCTTAAACTACTGCTAGCCACTTCGGTACAAAAACTTCCTTTTGCACCGTGCACTTGTTTTCTTTGTGATAGTTTTGATTCAGAACCAGGGAAGTGAAATGTCTTTGTGAAAACGTCCCGTTCTTCTGTTTTGAAATGTCAAAGATTCAGGGAGCAAGTATGTCCATGAGTCCTTCCATGAGCTTCATGCCGTGATGCGAAGGACTCAAACCTAGCAGGGCCTGTGCGAGTTACCAAAGCTGCAGCCTCAAAGCGAGAGTTTCGGAGATATTCGCTTTAATGAGACCGCATCATCCCCATTTCCTAAGGTCACAAAGGAAAACCTGCCTCAAATTATTCACGGTGGCCCTGGTTTTAAGGTTTCCACTCATATTTCATTGGACCTGCAGGGACCACCTGATAAATGTGTGTGTTTCTCCTGTATTCTTTTTTTTTTTTTTTTATCTTTTCACATTTATAGAGAGAAATTATCTTTTTGTCTTCAGTGCATAGTTATTTCTATTTTACTTTTTGACAGATAGAGAGAGAGACAGAGACAGAGACAGTTAGAGAACCAAACTGTGGGAACTCCCCAGTTCAGCACGTGGGTCCTGCCTGGGCCGGAGCCGGGATTCGATC
>PVKE010031402.1:0-19072 GCA_004027555.1 Craseonycteris thonglongyai
GAGGGCACCAGCATTATGGACACACTCAATGGTTTGGTGTTTACCTGGAAAGGAGGGAGTAGGGGGGAGGGAGAGTTGTGTGGGGAGGGGGGAGTGGGCACCAGATATATGGTGTTGGAGGGGGACCTGATTCTGGGAGGTGGGCACATAATGCGATGCATGGGTGATGTGATGTGGAGTTGTACATCGGGAAACTAATTGTTACCAACCAATGTCACCCCATTAAATTTAACAATAAAATATAATAATATTAATAAATAAATAAATAAAAATAAAGAGTATATAATTTTATCTTATTTATTTAGTCTGATAATCCCTACTTTTTAATTCAAATATTTATACCATTTTAAGGTATTATTGATATAGTTGATTTTAAATCTACCTCTTGCTATTTGTTTTCTATGACTAAGATTTTGACTTTTTAAATTTTATTCTATCTCATCATTTGACATTTTATATATAATTTTACTTATTATTGTTGGTGTATAATTTGCAAGTGGATCTTTAACTTATAACATTTTAATTTGAAGCAATATTTTACTATTTCATGTATAACGTAACAGCTTCATAAAATTATACTCCCATTTTTCCCTCCTATTTTTTTGCACTATTATCATAAATTTTATTTCTGCCTACACTATTAAGTCATAATATATTGAACTTATTTTTGCTTTAAACAGTTAATTTTTAAATAAACTTTATTGGTGAATAATGTCAATCTTAAGTGTAAAATTTAACAATACATACATTCATAAATCTGAAATAAAATTCATCAATTTCAAATGCAATTTGATGAATTTTCTCACAATCTCTGGTTTAACTTTTAATTTAATTGGTGTCTTTTGAAGAGCCAGTTTTTAATTTTTGATGAATTGTAATGCATGGATTTTTTTTTTTTTTTAAAGATCTGTTCCTGTATTATATTTAAGGACTCTTTTCCTAACATAAGTTCACAAAGAGTTTTTGTCTTCGATATTTTGTAATTTTATTTTTAAATTTAGATCAATTATCTATTTTGCATTAATTTTTGAGTGTGGTATGAGGTAAGGGTCGTGGTTGGTATTTTTGCATATGTCTCTCTGATGTTCTAGTATCATTATTAAAGAACTATTCTGGGAAAGCCGGGATGGCTCAGTGGGTTAAGCGCTCACTTTGCAGCACTGGGGACTGAGGATCGAATCCTGGCCCCAGCCCGTGCAGAACCATGTGCTGAACTGGGAGCTCCCCCGGTTCAGTTCTCTTTCTGTCTCTGTCTCTCTCTCTTTCTGTCTCTCTCTCTTTCTGTCTCTCTCTCTTTCTGTCTCTCTCTCTCTCTCTCTCTCTCTCTCTCTCTCTCTCTGTCTCTCTCTGTCAAAAATAAATAAATAAATAAAGACCTATTCTTTAGCCACTGAATGGTGGTGGTACCTTTGTCCTTTATCAGTTGGTCATATATACTTGGGTTTATTTCTGGACCCTTATTCTACTCCATTGACCTATGTGTTTATTCCAATGTCAACCAAATATAGGCTTGATAACCTTATAGTAATCCCTTATACTAGTTACAAACTCATCCTATTCTTTTCTTCGTTTGGAAAATAGTTTTGGAAACAGGAGGTTCTCTGTGTTTCAAAAAAATTTTAGGTCCAGAATATCAATATATACATAGAAAGTATGTTGGAATATTGATCGAGATTATATTGTTATTATAGGCCTATTTGTGAAGAACGGAGTCTTCTAAACTAACAATCAAGTAATCTAGACTAACAATATTGAGTCTTCTAATCTATGAACACGGTACTTTCTCCATTTATGTAGGTACGGTTTAATTTCTCTCATCAATGTATCATGATACAATGTTTAATGTATCAATTCAGCACAATTTAAACAAAAATCTTAGTTTAAGGCAATAGATCTCAAACTTTAGCATGCCTCAAAAAGTGCAGATCCCCAAGTCTCAACCCCTGAGTTTCTGATTCGTTTAGTCCAATGCAGGGCACAAATTTGGCGTATCTGACAACATTTTTAGGCAATGCTGATATGGCAGCTGCAGGAGCCCATAATTTCAAGAACTACTAGCATAGGGTTGCTTTGTTTTGCCATATACATAGTAGCAATTAGAGCTTCAAAACACAAGTGAGGAGTTTTTGTAGTTATGGAATCTTAAAGAGGAGCTTAGTTTTCTCACTGTATTGATTCTAATAGTTGAGTGATGAATTTTTACATCAATTTTGCACTACTTGAGCTATCATATTATTTGGAGGTAGTTTTCTATGAGACCTCCCACTTAATGGAAGTTCTAGACTTGTTCTCTTTTCTCCTACGTCTTGAAAGACTGAAAAGTGATGTGATTCCATAGCTTTACCCAGGGCAAAGACAGCAATGTCCCACTTAACTCTCTGGATTCCCATTTTCACTTAGTTCTCAGTGTTGGAAAATTTTATACTGTGTTGTCAACTCATTGGCAAAAAATGGTTTTATTTGTATTTTATCCAGCATATTTATTCAGTTGTTTCTGATGAGGATCAAACAGGGCATCTAGTCAGCCATACTGTTAGAAATTGACATCTTCAATTGACATCTTAGATTTCATGGCAATATAGTTTTCATCTGTTTAATAGAAGCTTTTTCTCTTGCAAATTTTATGTCCTTGTCAATTATTTTTCCTTATTTCTGTCTCGCTCCCCGACCCCCTCTAAAAATTCTAATATCCTATGCTGATTCTCTTTTTATCATGAGTTATATATGAGTGAGGTGAATTTATGCTGAACCATTTATTTCACACTTATGTGGACATGGTGTCAAGGTTCTATTCCAAAAAAAATTTTTCTTCTTTTAATGGCATAAGGTATGCGTGTGAATTAATATTTTAAGCGAACTGAGAGCTATTATGCAGAATTACTCATGGTGCAACAATTTTTTTTTCTACTGCCTCACTTATAAACTGCTCCTGGGAAGTGTGCCTTTTCTGTATAATTTACTGTTTTGTCACACTGCCTTTATATTTTTTAGATCTCCTACCAAAAAAATCCAGGGAGGTCCCTGCTGTGGGCTCCTGCATGCACGTGCCCCTGCAGCATAGGAGTGCCTGTTGTAGGAGTGCTCAGGAGTGCTCCTGAGGTTGGGCCACTGGGAACAGAATTGTGTCCTGCTGCTTCTAAGGTCTGCAGCTGCAGGCAGATTCCATAACCTCCATGGCTCTGTTGCCCATCACAATTCTCAGGCAGCCTTTTGTCTATGTGTGGCTCTGAATTTTAAGTCTGTTAGTTTAATCAAAGATGGAGTTGGCATCTCTGGTTTTTGTTGCCCTATCGCTTTTGGGTGATTTCTGGGAGACAGGGAAATGTCCGATGTCATTCCATCATTTTTAGCCAGACATACGTGGCTTTTCAAAAATTCTATAGCCATTTTATTTCTTCTCTCGTTAGTTACATGTTCTTACCCTTAATCATTTTTTCCCCTGTTAGATGTGTTCATTTAATAACAACAAATAAAAAATCAATAAAGTATGTTCTTCAAGAAGGATGGCTGTGACCGTGATGTGAGTAGAAAAGTTAGAGCTTGTCGGAAGCAGCAGCCTTTATTCTGATGGGATTATCTTTGAAATGTTCCCACTAGAGTCGATGGCCCAAGAAGTCTTCTTTTTCTTTTTCTTCTTCTTCTCCTTCTCCTAAGATTTATTATTTTTGATAGAGAGGAGAGAGAGACAAAGAGCAGGGGGAGGGCTCAGAGCAGTCTCTATAGTTGTACGTCATCAGTTTTTGACACAGTTTCATTCTACACACAGGTGGGCGAGGGATGGTACAGGACAGGAATGGGGCCAGGGGCCCCCTGAATGGGAGGCACATCTCAGCAAGCTGAAGGCCAAACCAAGGGGCCTCCCATATGGGAAGCACACCTCAGTTCAGCATATGGGTCCACATGGGCCGGGGCCAGGACTCGATCCTCAGATCCTGGGGCTACAAGGTGAGCCCTCAATCTACTGAGCCATACAGCATCCCCCCCAAGAAGTCTTCTTCAGTGAGAATGCATGAGGCTTATTCTTGTGCCTAGTTCACCATCTTATTATTTCAGGTGCCATTTATAGAAATTAAATAATAAAATATTTAAATTTAAATATTGTGACTTATCCAAAACTCTCTGCTTATATTACCTCAGATAAACTATAACAGGACAGGCCTAGTTACAGGAGTGTTATTTTTCACTACTACCAGAATGCCATCAATTACTGAAGTATTTTTGCTCAAACAAAAAAAGCACAATGTTGTAATTTTAAAATTTCAACATCTTGAAAACAGATGGCAGGCAGTATTATCAATCACATCCAGACAGAAAGAAGGAAATTAAAAGAAGAATAGGATGGACAGTGAATTCTCAAAAGCTTATAACATACACATAGATACATTAATCACATTGTTTCCCTCCTAGAATGTCTGTGCTTGATAGAGTGCCATGTTTACATGCAGTTAACACAACATTAAATGACATTCTATAATAAACTACTGCAAATTCTGCCCCCTGACTAATATTGCCAGACATTAACTGATTTTTAAGTAGCTAGATTTTTCTCTTACAATTTCAAAATCAGTTTGGCAAAAATTACAAAAATATAATGAAAAACAGAGGAAAATACTTCCAAAACTACATGCAAATGCATTTGGAAGTTAACTTGAGTTATTCAAGATAAAAAGCCTCAGAAAAATTACCCTTTCTTTAATGGAAAACACTTGGAAAATATTTTTGAAATTTGGTGACACCCTATTCTTTGTGAAGAATATTAATGATAGTATTGATGGAGTGGAAAACACAAGGGAATTTTCAATGAAATGTTTTCTTTCTTTTTCACTGATGTAGTATTTGAAAAGGGAGCACAGGGCCTATTTCTAAGCAAAGTAATTGAAGCATGACTCTTCAGCAAATCACCTGTCGTCTTATGAACAATTGTGGACGTCAAATTAAAAGGCATGAACTCAGTATCTGTTTTGAATTAAACTGCAGTCTCTGTGATTGAGTAACTTATCAGTCTTTGCATGTTCCATTTAAAACAGTCTAATGAGAATGAAACATTACTTAGGAACTGTTAGAACATTGCCATATTTTAGGAATCACTAATTACCTATATCACCTCAGTAGGAAGGTCTGTGTCCGTTTAACAAATGGGAGAACTGCTCTTGATCACTGAAGAAACTAGGTGAGGAATGAAAGATCTGCTGTTCTGTAGACAGGCTCCTGTGCTCTTCCTCTTTTCCAGTAAACATAATCATTTCCAGGAAAGAGGTAAGAGCCTTTCTTTTTTAGAGTTACATGGAGTCCAGATTAGAGTTGGGCCCAGAGCCCATAGTCTCAACCTGTTGGCCCAAAGGCTACTTCCTAGTCATATTACCTGACTTGTTTTTTTTAAGCTCTCTGATCTTTAACTTGGTAGCATGGGAAGACTTTTCTGGTTATCACACCTCAGAAAAGCACTGCTGGGTGATAGGATTTTGGTTAAGCAGAGGTTAAAGGCTGAATATGGCAAAGACTTCTGTCCAAACACAGTGACTGTTGGCTATGTCCTGTTAATTCCTACCCTCTGACCCAGGCACTATACATTTCAGTGGGATTTCCCTGCGCCCGTTGGGCTTATAGGAAAGTGAACCTCTATAGGATAGAGTTCAAGAATTAGACATCCTGGTTCAAGGAGCCGTCCTCAGGGAGTAAACTTTCAACAGAACTGAAACAAGCTTTGGACACAGAAGCAGCACAACTAAAAACACTTAGGAAAATATTATTTACAAATTGAGCAACCTACTGGTCATGCTATTGATGACTAATATATTCAAATTGGTGTTGCTCCTTCAAAATTATCCCTCAGAGGAACATAGAGGGATTTCTTACTCCTTCCCATTAGTTGCTTTTATTACCTTTTCTCTGATGTTCACCAACTCACGGCAGATCATTTCGATTTGTGAGACATAAGGGATAAAGAGACAAATGATCATTCAAATTGACTATTTCAGCTATAGAAATATGCTAGAACTAAAGTGTTTAAGTCTAAATCAAAAATTTCCCTTAGAAATGCAAATAAAAACCACAATGAGATACCACATCACACCTGTTATGAGTGGCTATAATCAATACGACAAATAATAGCAAGGGCTGGACAGGCTGTGGACAAAAAGGAACCCTCATACACTGCTGGTGGGAATGTAAATTGGCACAACCACTATGGAAGGCAGTATGGGGATTCCTCAAAAATTAAGAATGGATTTATCATATGACCCAGCAATCCCTCTTCCAGGTATCTACCCCCAAAACTTTAAATCCTTAGTGCACAAAGACATATGTACCCCAATGCTCACTCTTCACGGTGGCCAAGTCATAGAAACAAAGTGTACTATGATAGAAAAATGGACAAAAAAGTTGTGGTACATTTACACAATGGAATGTTACTCAGTGATAAGAAAAGATGAAATACTGACATTTGTGACAATATGGATGGACCTTGAGATCATATATTAAGCGAGATAAGTCAGACTGGAAAAAATCAAGAACTACATGACTTCACTTATATGTGGAATTTAAAACTAAAAGTAACAAAGAAAAAAAAACTTATGGATACAGTCAATAGTTCAGTTGTTACTTGAGAAGAGGGGGATGGGGCTTGTGGGGGGTGAGAGGGTACCGCAAACATATGGTGATAGAAAAACTGACTCTGGATGGTAAGCATACAATGCAATATATAGATGATGTAATGTAGAATTGTACACCTGAAACCTATGTAGTTTTTACCTATATCACCCCAATAAATTTAACAATTATAAAAAAAATTGTCCTTAGTCTTTCAGCTCAATTTTTTCCTTTGTGCCAGTCATAATATATCCTTCAGGAAACAGAAATAAAGCAAGGATTCACCAAGCCCCAAGATTCACGTCCTTCTTGAACTCATATTCCCCCACCTTCTTTCTTACCCTTTCCTCTTTTTCTCATCTACTCTGTTTATTCACTCAGTAATTCAAAAATAGTTACTGAGTCCCAGATGATAGTCTAGGTGCTTGGTATTCATCATTGATTAAAGCAGACTGACATTCTTGCTTTCATGAAGTTTGCATTCTCCTTTTTCCTACATTTTCATTAGCAGCGCTGCTATACTTCAAGGACTCATAGAAGCACCTGTTCTATCACTTTGATCCATAAGTACTGTCTCTCTTCCAGAGAACCTGTATTTTCTCTGTGTGTAGGTAAGACGCATGCATGGAGCAGGAAGTGCAGAGGAGAGCTGTACACACGCACTGCAGAGCCTAAGGACAATGATCACAATTCTCAGTTGTGAAAGAACAGTACCACCAATCTAAACCTAAGTGCAGTATCATAGCGCAGGCACCTTTCTATTCCTCTAGATTCAAGATTAATCCAGAGATTATTGGCATGAATCTATTGGGCATTACAAGAAAATCATACTATTTAGAGTCACATAGACTTGGGGATGCATTTTAGTTCTGTGGCCTGGGCTAGGTCAAATATCTTCTTTAGGTTTCAGTTTTCTCAACTCATAAGTGAACTTAACATCATTTACCTTGTGAGTTATATCATTATTTTATTCACTCATTCATTCATTTATTCAATAAGTATTTATTAAACACCTACTGTGTACTAGGCACTGATGTAAGTACTGGAGATACAAAAATAAAGAGACAAAAATTCCTACCTTCATGGAGCTTACATGGACAGAATATTGTTTGTTAATGTAGAAAACTTGTAGTCATCTTTCTGTATCAATTATTTAAGCAAAAATTTATTTTTAAAATATTCTTAAGATAGCATCAGAAATTAGTGTGCACCCAGCATATGTTTTCATTATGTTTTACTTTTGTTTGCTATACAGATGAGCTTAGCCAGGCCAAATGCAGCACAGAAAACAGCATCCATTAGTGATTTTTTCCATAAACTATGGGTAAAATCATCTAGTATGTCCTGGGAAAGATGCCACATGCGCGTAAATAGGAGCAGAGAAAGAATAACGATTATGATGGTTCCTGCTGTGCATTCAGGGAAGCATATTATCTGAGAAAGAAAGCAGCCTGTGGAGAACTTTGGAGGCTGGGTGGCAGCTGCATCACCTGAGGGCAGCAAGAGGCTATCCTGCGCCCTGGACACACATGATTCCTACACTGAGGAACTACCTCTCACAGCCCCCTCCTTTAGCACCTAATTTTCCTTCAACTCCTCTTTGAAGCTTCTTCACATTTTTCCAGATTCTTAGAAACAATGGCTAATGGAACACTGGCTGTGAAATTAAGGAATGGCTGTTTCTATTTGATCAGCCAAGTCGTTAAAGGGCTCTTGACATGATTCTGAGGTACATTAAAGTCACATGCTTTCTTGATCGAGTCACATAGAAAGAAATGCTATTTACACCAAATAGCTATTAGAACTGGTAAATAAATCTAGTAAAGAAACAGGAAACAAAGTTATTATTCAGAAATCAATAGCATAGTTATACAGCATTAAGGAACTATTAGAAAGAGAAATTAAGGAAACAATCCCAACTGTAACTACATAAAAAAATAAAAATAAAAACAAACTAGGAATAAATTTAACCAAGGAGGTGAAAGATCTGTACTTGAAGAAATTACGAGACATTGAAGAAAGAAATTGAAGATACAAATAAATAGAAGCATATATTGTGCTCATGTGTAGGAAGAAATAACATATTTAAAATGTCGATACTACCCAAAGCAATCTATATATTCCTTGCAGTCTCTATCAAAATACAAATGGCATTTCCCACAGAACTAGAAAATACAATCCTAAAATTTATATGAAACCACAAAGGACCCCAAATAGCCAGAGAAATCTTGAACATAGTTGAAGGTATCACACTATCTGCTATCAAACTGTACTGCCAGTCTATACTAATCAAAACAGCACAGCACTGGCATAAAAAAGACACATAGGTCAATGGAACAGAACAGAGATCCCAGAAATGGTCAACTAATCTATGCTATGGCAAAGGAGGGGTAAAGATAGTCTATTTAATAAGTGGTTCTGGAAATGATTCTGGGACATATACATGCAAAAAAATTTTAAATAGACCACCTTCTTATATACGGGGCAATGTGGGAAATATCCAGCCATATAACCGTTCTCATTATATTGACAATGGCTGCATTATTTTCCTGACAGTCCTTGTATATACAAACAAATAAAGTCAAAATGAATTTAAGACAAATGTAAGACTCAAAACCATGAAAATCCTAGAAGAAAACAGGAAGTAAAGGCTTTGACATCACTCTTAGTAATAAGAGTGATATATATATATATAGGATATATCTCCTTAGGCAAGAACTACATCAAACTAAAAGCTTTTTTTCATAGCAAAGAGAAGCATCAACAGAACAAAAAGACAGCCTACTAAATGGGAGAAGACATTCACCAATGACACATATGATAAGGGGTTAATATCCAAATTTTATAAACAACTCTTAAAACTCAACACCCAAAAAACAAAAAACAAAAAACAAACCCAAATCCAATTTAAAATGAGGAGGATCTGAATAAACATTTCTCCAAAGAGGGCATATAGATGGTCAATAGACATATGAAAAGATGCTCAATGTCACTTTTCACCAAATAAATTCAAATTAAAACCACAATGAGATATCATCTCACCCTTGACAATGGCTATTGTCAATAAATCAACATGCAACTAGTGTTTGTGAAGATGGAAAGGGAACCCTTGTGCACTATTGGTATGATTTGCAAATTGGTGAAATCACTATGGAAAACAGTATGGAGGTTCCTCAAAAAAATAAAAATTAGGGAGGAAGAGAAAAGATGGTGACATGAGAGGAGAACCCCGATAACTGCCTGGGAAGGGACTTATGCATAGGTGATGTGATGTGGACTTGCACATCTGGAAACTATCTAATTGTTACCAACCAATGTCACACCATTAAATTTAACAATAAAAAAAAAAAACATAGCTGAAAAAACAATGCTTACAAATAAAATAGAATAAATAATTGTTTATCTGAAAATAAAAATAAATAAATAAATAAATAAATAAATAAATAAATAGATGAAATGAAATGAAATGAAAATTAGAACTACCAGTACCTTATAACCCAGCTATTCCACTTCTTGGTATTTATCCAAAGAAACCAAAAACACTAATTCAAAAGATGTACGCACCTCTATGTTCACTGCAGAACTATTAACAATAGCCAAGATATGGGAGCAACCTAAATGCCCCTCAATAGATGATTGGTTAAAGAACATGTGGTAAATATATATGATGGAATATTAGTCATAAAAAGAATGAAATCTTACCATTTGTGATAAGGTTCTCAACCTTTTTTCACTTGTGTAACCCTTTTAAACCCATTCATACCAATTGAACCCCTTGTTTTTAAACCCCTGTTTTTGAATACTGACTAACACTTTTGTTCAGTGCCTATCTTAGTGCAAAATAGTAGAAATGAGGTCATAAGTTAGGAAAGAAAACTTACTACACTAAAATTATAAACCACAGATTTAATTTTACAATATTTGTAACACAATTAAATATTGCTAGTGAATATTTTCCACATACCCCTGAATGGCCCAGCATGACCGCCGGGGGTACGTGGACCACAGGTTGGGAGCCAATGACCTAGAGGGTATTATGTTAAGTGAAATAAGTCAGACAGAGGACAAATTTCATATAATCTTACTTATATGTAGAATATAACGAACAAAACAAATAAACAAAACAGAAACAGACGCATAGATATAGAAAATAAACTGAGGGTTGCCAGATGGGAGGGGTGTTGGGAAGCTAGGTGAAAAGGGTGAATGTATTAAGAAGTACAAATTGGTAATTACAAAGTAGTCATGGGGATATAAAGTACAGTATAGGGAACATAGTCACTAATATTGTAATGACTATGTATAGTGCCGTATGGGTACTGGACTAGTAAGGGGGATCACTTTGCATACGTAAACTATGTGGATATTTGACCACTGTGCTCTACACCTGAAACTAACATAAAGTAATGCTGGGTATTAACTGTAATTGAAAACAATGTGTAATGACTGATAATAAATGAATAAGTAACTGAACAAATTATAAAAAAATGAAATAAAATTAGTCTGACAAGATGAACTTTTCACAAGGCCATTTAAGTTACCACCAGAATTTTTTTAGGTTCTTCTCTAGTTCCAAATTATATGAGTTATATTTTCCTTTTTAAAATTAACTTTCTGATTATGATCCATTTTAAATTCCCTTTGGAAGTAGCTAAGGTCTGTGTTATAAACAAATATTATGAGTTATTATAGTTACTTTGGGATTTATATACATTTTAATAATGAATAATGATTCTATATTATGTAATCTATTAATTCCATTTGTCTGTAAGATTTAATATGTCACAAGACTCTACTGATTTGAATGTACAGTATTTATTCTGCTTTGTTTCAAACACTATTGCACTCTATTATTATCCTTTAGTCTCTCATCCCAGGTCATTCTCTCTCTCTCTCTCTCTCTGTCTCTGTCTCTGTCTCTCAGACTTAAAGCTCCATAAAGGCAAAGTTTGTTTATTTGTTTGTTTTTTGTTTTGTTCACTGTTGCATCTCCAGAGCCTAAAACAGTACCTGTTATATATTAAATGCTCAATATTTATTGACTGTTGAATGTGTTTAGGTTTTTATTTTTAGATGATAGCTAATGCTCAACACTTAACATGTGTGAAACACTCTTCTAAGAACTTTATAAACATTAACTTATTTAATCTTCAAAATAGTAATTCTCAGAGACACAGAGCAGATACAAATTTATCTAAGTTTAGTGACAGAGGTAGATTTAGACCCAAGTGGTCTGTGCCATAGCTGACTCTCCAAGTTAGTGTAATTTTTTAAATTAATTTTTAATTATATATTTCTTTTAAATTATTTAATTAAATTTTGTTCTCTTATGACTTATATATACATATATTACACTTATATAGTTCAAAATTCAGAAGGTGCAACTCGTATAAAAGGTAAATGTCCCCTCCTCACTCCTGTTCTTTAGTCAACAAGTTCTCTTTCCTAGAGACAGCCAACAGGTGGGTTCGGTTCTAATTCTGGCGCTGCACTCTCTAGCATGTGACTTTGGGCAGGCTACTTTATCTTTCAGTGCCTCGGTTCTCCTGTCTGGTACACTGATGTAACAACAGCTCCCTCATACAGTTTTTATGAGGATTAAGTGAACTGAAAATGCTTAGAATACGTCACAAAGTAGATGCCAATAAGTGTTTGCTATTTTTAATAGTTTTGTGTATTCTTCCAGATATTGTATTCATATACAAGGTATATACATATATATCCACATAAACACATCCCCTCCCCAATTTTTTCACTGGTCAGAATCAATTCTCCTCCTTTTCAATGTAAAGCATGTCCCAAAATTCACGCAAGATTTGAATTTTGCATCATTTGTGCGGTCAAGTGTTGCCAACAACAACAAAAAAGACTGCGTGACAGCTGACAGTTCAGGGTTATTAAAAATGGAGCGCTACATACATGAAAGAACAACGTGTTTTCATTGTTGAGCAATGAAAATTTACAATTTTTAATTATAAACCTGCGTTTTCTATCAAAATTACTTCTTGTGTGAATTTTGGGACACCCTTTACTTCTTCTTTGCTTAAAGTCAATTATGGCTTCCTGCTCTGTTCTATAATTTGTGTGTGTGTGTGAGAGAGAGAGAAATTGAGGAGGAATAACCATTCTTAGGGCAACGTGGGATTGACATGCATCAATCAAGTCAGTAAAAAATGAATGATGATATGGATTCTGAACTTTTGAAGTGGTTCTGACCTCTGAGCCAGGGGCTATGGTAACACCAAGAATATCTGCATCAAGGGGTTGGGTGACAGCAATCCAGTCAGAAGGTAGGGCCAGGGGATCTGTCTTAAAGCCGCACTTGTAGAGAAAGCACAGTTTTCACCTAGATTTAATATGATATATATTTAGGATGGAGTACTTGCTGACAAAAAATGTGGAAGAGAGGCATCAAACCTCCTCCCTTTCCAGCACGAAACTCTTTGGCCCTACCCCTGCTGAACAGCGCGTGGCCCTTGGCTCTACCATCTGGAAAAACAAAATAAAACAAACAAACAAAAAACCCAGAGAACTATAAGACTGGTTTGCCAGCCTCTAGGAAAGGAGCTGCAGCTTTGGCCAAGTTGAGAGTATTATGGACCCAGGCAGTAAGCTCCTGAAAGAGGGAAGATATAAGGGAGGGGTTACTTTTAATTATGACTGAATTTATAGAAAAGGTAACTGACTCTAAACAGGCAGGAGAAGCACTTCAGGGAGTCAAAGGATCTAGATGGACACTGGCTCCTGACCAAACCCCCTGTAAGTTGTTTCCTGTGGTATGCAAAATCAAGGAGCGTGGTCTCCACAGGATTATAGAAGCATCCTGTTCCAGGGAACAAGATTGCAACTGCCAGCAGAGAGCACCACAGACACTGAAATGATGATTTTTTGTTCCCAGCACCACCTACGGGTACAAAAATAAGGATGGTGGTGAAAAGGAATAGGGACCTGCAATCATAGGTATGTTTGGACTCTCTCAGACCCCTTCTTAGTCTTAGAAATAGCATAGGGGGACCCTGTGGACTCTATAGAGGTTAGAATTTGAGGTCATAAATTACTCAAAAGTGTCAGAGAAACTGCAGCTACACACTGACTCTCCGGCAAAGAAGCTTCAGAGAGACTGTGCCATAAAATGTTCCATATTGGTCAATTAGAGGCCACAGAAAATCTCTAGACCCCTGGTTCTCAATCCCTCAATCCTCAGGAGCTTCTGAATCAGAGACTTCATCTCAAACTCGGCCTTGTTAATCCCTTTCCAACCCGGAGCTGAAAGGCTTCGTGTGCAACAGGAAGTCCCCAGGGAAGGGCAGCACTTGGCTTGGGCAGGATCACCTTCAGAGCTACTGCTTCACTGGCTTTGTGTACACGGTGCTTTCTTCACATGGAATGCGGACACTACACGGTTTCCTAGCTGTTCCAGCTGCTCTGAACAAACGAGCTCCCCACGCACAGGGAATCGAAACCACACAGTTTCACTCTGTCCTGTTGTGTTGTCAGCTGGCTTTCAGCATTCCCCTGTCCCCACAAAAACCTCAACACGGATCCCTTGCAGGGATGTTGCACAATAGAAGCTTTCATTCCTGCACTGGCACCTGCAACCCTGGGTCAACAGTGCCACGGGGCAGAGTGCCGTGCTGGAGACTGCTCTGCGGAGCAGCTGCGCAGAGGCAAGTGGGAGGGGCGCTGTGCAGGCTCGCAGGGAAGGGCGGGGGCGGAGTGGAAGGAGCGTCCCTGCGGCTCCCCAGAGCGCTCTGCACGTCTGCTGCATGTACGCTGCGCCAGGCACTGACATAAATACTCCACCTCTGCCTTTCACACATTTGGAACTCCCATGGGGAAACAGACCAGAGAACCAAACACACCTGTCGAGGTTCTGGGTTGCAAGTCGCAAAATCCACCCTTAATAAGAACGCTGGCTCTGACGCCAGGTTCTGAGGTCTCCGTCCTGTCTCTATCTCTCTCTAGTTACAGAACCTATATGATGACTTAACCTCTCTCTGCTTTAGACTCTCGTTTGTCATAGCAGGGCTACAGCAGCAGTCCTCAACCTTTTTGGAGCCAGGGACTGGTTCCAGGAAAGACAATTTTTCTAAGGACTATGGGCAGAGACGGGTTGAGGTGGGTGGTTTGGGGATGATTCAAGAGCATTACATTTATTGTGCATTTTATTTCTCTTATTATTACATTGTAATATATAGTGAAATAAATATACAACTCACCATAATGCAGAATCATTCACCGATAGTTTTTGTTTTTTTTTTACAGAGACAGAGACAGAGAGAAGGGGAGGGCCCAGAGCAGTCTCCATAGCTGTATGTCATCAGCTTTCGACATGGTTTGGTTTCACACAGGTGGGAGGGGGAGGCACGCCCCCTTGAGCCAGGGGCCAAACCTGGGGGTGAGAACCAAACTGGGGCCTCCCCCATGGGAAGCACACCCCAGTAGCATATGGGTCTGCACAGGCTGGGGCTGGGATTTGATCCTCAGTCCTCGGGGCTACAAAGTGAGCGCTCAACCCACTGAGCCATCCCAGCTTCCCCATGATAGGGTTTTGATATGAGTGTGCAAGCAATTAATTTATTATGGTCTCTGTGCAGCCAAACCTCTCTGCTAATGTTAATCTGTATGTGCAGTCACTCCCCAGCACTAGCATCACCATGTCAACTCCACCTCACATTATCAAGCATTAGATTCTCATAAAGAATGGGCAACCTAGATCTCTAGCATGCAGTTCTCAATTGGGTTCACACTTCTATCAGAATCTAATGCCACCAGAGAATCTAATGCCGCCACTGACTTTACAGGACTGCAGGTTGGGGACCCCTGGACCATACCATATGTACACTCGTAAGGATTAAAACACTGAATACATGTGAACTAACTGGAGCAAGACATGATGTGAATTAAACATTCAGGAGATGCTAGCTTTCATTAAAACTCCAGTTTTTAATGGTTTCATAAATGTCTTAGCTTAAAGATGAAACTCTTTAACATGCTCACAGGGTTCTGCCTGCTTTGGGTTCTACCTCCGCTCTCAATTCAAGTGTGCTCTGCTCTCCCTTTCTCACTCCACTTCACTCCAGCCACAGCACTCTTTTTCCAGTCCCTATCATTTGCATGCTGTCTCTTGTCACAAAGCTCTTGCCCACTTAGGGTACTTTCCTTCCCGCTTCTCTTTGTATCACTGTCATTATTCAGTGCTCATATCAAGGGTGACTTCCTCATGGGAGCCCTCCCTAAGCAGGACAAATCCTCTCATTACAAACTCACATAGCATCTTGACTCTCGCATATCGGAGCATTTATTTCATTTGTATCATTATTCATATGTCCCATAAAAGTAGGGACACATATGATTCAGTTCACCATTGTCTAGCAACTCCCATTCGTTCAATAAATGAATGAAGACTTGTTTTCTCACTGGCAGTAAATATATCCTTAATCTTAAGGGGTGGCTGAGAATTTGTTTGAATGGAGGAAAGAAGGAAAGAAAAGAAATGGAGAATTCAAAAGCCCCAAAATATATGAGGGAAGGGTGTGCTGTGAGAAAGTTTAGCATGGTTGGTGTATAGTAAGTGATGAAAGATGGATAATGGAGAGAAGAAAAATAGAAAATAAGGCTGATGAGGGCTGGGGCCTGACAGCAGAAGTCCTTGAATGCCTGGAGTTTAGATCTGCTTTTCACTGTAGACATGGAGAGAGTCTGTATGTGTAAGCAGAGGATAGTTATAAACTTTTTAATATCAAAGTGGCAACTATTTATACTTCCACAGCAAAGTTTTAGTCATTCGTTACAAAATTAAAGGAACTTAAAGTTTCAAAAATGCTTTAAGTCATGTTTACCTATTTCAAGTAAGTGTAATCTTGACCATCAGAACTGTTTATTCCTTACTTCTAATAATTGTCCTCCAAATTATTACTATTCATATTCCAGCAAAGAGATGTCATGTGTCTAGTAGGAAAATAATCAGTTATATATAACATGATCAATTAATAGAATGTCTCAATTAATTTCAGCTCAATTGAAGTTATTTCTATTAGGTTGATGATAATAGCTGCGGTAGGATTTAGTTCTAACCAGTTCTTAAAACCATGCTTCCCAACTTTTTTTGGAGTTGGAGTTCCCTTGCATTCTTAAAAATTACTGAAGACCTCAAAGAACTTCTGTTTATATAGACTATATCTGTAAATACTTACCATATTAGAAACTAAACTCAAAATATTTTAATATTATTGATTTTAAAATAACAACACTCATTATATGTCAACACAATTAAAGTGTTTTATGAAAATGGCTTTATTTTCTAACGCAAAAATCTCTCTTAATGAAGACAGCTGGATTCTCATCAGTTTAATCTGATATTTAATCTATTTAATATTTAATCTGTGATATTATTATGATTAAAATATGAGTAAAATTCTATCTCATACAGATATGTAATTGGAAAATAAAGAAATGTTTTAACAAATACCTTTTTTCAGAAAGTCATGAACTATATCACAATTTGACAAGTAGTAGTTTCTTAAAGATCAGTTGCTATAGGAAATATGAAATCATATCAATGAATCCTTCATGCTCCGCTACACTAAAATTTGTTAAGTTTCTTTTGCACTTTAAATGGAGCTTTTACTCCTATGTGATTAAGTAACATTATGCATTGGTCATATGGAAAATAACCATTCGCTGAGTTGTACAGGTTTTCCAAATTTTGATGCAAATTTTGATACCATATCAAAAAATCACGTTAATATCACTACTGACCTTATCAGTAAAGGGTTTTAACACTGGAAAGCTGTCAAGCTCCCAGTGACAGATACAAGTTTTCAAAAATCAAATTTTACTTGAACATTTAAATTCTATCATTGGCAACAAATTCTACAGTTGTTTTTCTTAAAGTGACAAGCTGACTGTTAACAATTTTCTGCCAAATACCCAAATCTGAGTGACTGTAACTTGTCATTCTTTACACAAAAATGGTGTTCCATTAAAAATATGTCTTATTTAGCTTGAATTCAAATAAATGCACATATGTGCTTTCTTTTCTAGACAACTACCATACTTCCATAGGCAGCCAGAATGCTTTATATGTTACTTCCCATTCTGTCACACACAGAATAGTGGGGAAAAAAAGTGCTCAAAGATCAAGATTTAATACAATTAATCGTTTCTTCCTGTTATAGCAGGACAGCTTTATGTGAAACCAGCATTGTTTTATGGCTCGTATGTGGTGGTAAAGAGTACAATGACTGCTAGTATGGTTTTGGGGCCACTACCTTGATTTCTGCTCAGCCATACAGAAGAATCTTGGGACATTCAAGGATCTGTGACCAACACTTTGAGAACCACTAAAACAGAAATTAGCTTAGAGTCCCAGTTGGTCTGCTTAAAATGAAATAATGGGGTCCAGTCCACAAATCAATTCAATTCATGATTTTACTCTGTTCAAAAAGTCCATCTTTGTATGGTTTTACTACTTCAAGAACAATATGCTATCACTAAAAAAAATGATGACATATCAAATAAATTTTTTTAAATGCATTCTGGCAACTCATCAGTTTGAATCATTGAGTCATTTATCACAAGTCTATGGTTGTTACCAAATGATCGATTTAGCAACTATTAGAAACTAAGGCCAGTCAATGACAGTGGCTAAGCAATTTTGAAAGGTTGTATGAGGTGACATTTTATGAAGTAACTTTTCAGATAATCAAAGCTGAAAAGGAGAGTAAGAGCATGATGTAGGCATTAGTTGGAGAAGTAGTACTCCAAACAACAACAGTATACAAAATGATTTTCTTCTCTAGTGATTTACTTCATCACACCTCTTTATTCTGACCGAGCAGGGCAGGCAGTCCCTGGTTTTTACCTAATATCTTATTCAAATGACATGTAAAAGAGTCAGACGTAGTTTTTTCAAAGGAATTGCCCAGCCCATGCTGAAAGCTATAGTGAAAAGACAGTTGATTCATCCTGAGCATTTTTGAACTTGCCAGCATGCAAGGGCAGGAGTAGAATGTTTGAAAGGCCACATGAGCATGGCCAACTATCTAGCCAAAAAACAAACAAACAAACAAACAAAACCATGTGGTAATGTCACAATGAATGCTGACTGAATATACATATATACATATTGGACTGCAATCATCCCTTTTACTTTAAAAATTTGAGGCTTTCACTGTAATTTAATCCTATTCTAAAAAGGTAACTTCATCCACAGTCCCAAACTTTCACCTTTTAGTTTCTTTTTCAGAACTGTCTCTCTTCATTTTCAAAATTAAAAGATCTATCTTCACCTCTCTCCACTTCACGTATATTATTTCACTTGTCACTGTATTCCTTCTCATGATATGAACAAATAATTAAGGTAACCTCATTCAGGGCTCTGAAGAACTAAGTCCCTATAAATAGCTGGATAATTAAAATATATTTATTCCTTAACTAGCTCAATACTATAATCAAAGCAAGCTGTGGATTGAGGTTGGGG
>PVKE010031403.1:0-19040 GCA_004027555.1 Craseonycteris thonglongyai
AAAAAATTTTTATTTAAAAAAAAAAAAAAAAAAAAAAAAAAAAAAAAAAAAAAAAAAAAAAAAAAAAAAAAAAAAGAAAATGTGTCTTGGTTTCCAATTTAGTATGAAATTACGATAATTTTGAGTCACCGTTTCTTACATGTTCATTTCTACAGATGTTGCTTTATTCTTTCCTGGTTTCAATTTCAACACTGAAGTAGAACAGGCTTTCTCACAATCACCTTCTTAATCATTTGCTTAATCTTCTACAGTGCTTGTATGGTTCTTTTGTAATCATAGAAACTCAGGGTGGCCGAGAAAGCTGATGCTTCCATCTTTCCTGCCTGTTCCTGGCCCACATCTAAGCTGCATGTTCCTATCCTTCTTGTATTGTGACTGGACCATCTGGCCCAGTGTGTCAAATCAAATGTATATGCAAATGATACACTACCCTTATGGTTTAGAAAAACTTCCCATGAGTGGTTTACATTCTCTGTTTTCATTTAGGAATGACATTGCAGGCCATGCAATTAAAGATTGGGGTACTAAAGAGGGAAGTAGCCTGGTTCTGTTAACCTAAAAACAAACAAAAAAAAATGGCCAAAGTGAGAAGCTACAAGCTTCATTTGGGAGCCAAAAGGAAGTATGGGGAAACACTGATTCAGGCAGGAACCCAAATAGTGTTCTAATTAGGGGGTGAAGAAAACTGGTTTTTATGAGAAAGGGAAGGGCAACAATTACATGAATGAAAGAAAGTCATTTCTATGGACGTTAATAAATCAAGGAAGGAATTTCTATAGGTGCAAATAACGTAAGTTATTCTTTAGCTATACATGGTGGTGCTAATTCTGAAGAACATCTTTAATATTTCAGCCTGGTGATCAGAATTGATCACCTGCTTTCCTGTTAGCTTTGCAAATGGTTGTTTGAAATACAATGTTGCTTTGGCCCAGTCCAGAGGTTATTGCATTTAGCTTCAAAATGCCAAAGTTATAAAGAATAAAACAGTGTAAAGCAATTCCTCTGGGATGACAACTTTGACTCTATTTTAAAGTAGTTCCATTATATTATTTTTCACAGTCCCTGAATTCCTACATGGAAAGTTGCTTGGCATACATTGAGAAAAATATTTTGTAAAATCGTTACCTGCAATATTCAGAAAAGCAGGTCTAAAGTTTACTAAGCTGGCAGTTCTAGAGAAAGTGATGAAGACTGACAGAATAAGGAAGATATATGGGATATTGAATGTTTGAATACATTGAGAGAAATTTTCAAGCTCAGCTTAAAAGTTCCAAATAAATAGGTAAAGTGTAGAAAATTAAGCAACACACACACACACACACACACACACACACACACACACACAATGCAGTATACACAAGAGGATTAGAAGAAAATGCAATCTTTATTATGTGTCTCAGCAATGAGCAGTTTCCATAGTTCTAATAAGACAAGCAATGGATACTTATTTGGCTACCCTGAGATGTAACAACAATCAAAATGTGTGGGGAGAACTGTATATGTGAGCGAGGAAGTGAAGTGTGAGAAATACAAAGAGAGGTCAGCGTAAACAACCAAATTTTAGGAAACAAGAAGGGCAGGACAAATACAAGGACTGTCTGGAAAGTATCCAGCCGTGTAACTGTTCTCATTATATTGACAGTGGCTGGATTTTTTCCAGACAGCCCTCATATATACCATATATTTGAAATATCAATGTGAATAGTAGAATAAAGAGCTAAAATAATCGCTAGTAGTTGCTGTCAAGTAGTAAGAATGAGCAGGTAAAAAGGTAAAGAGAAGGGGAAAATTTGCTATGTTTTACCATTTGACTTTTTCACACAAAATAAAATTAAATAAAACAAAATCAAATATAGTATTAGCATGAAAGTGATGAACACATGGGTTCCCTCTTAGATTTAAAGAATTTTGGAACCCCTGTCAATTGTGTATATAAGATTTAGAGAAAAAACAAAAACAAAAACAAACCCCTGTATTTCTGCATAGATTATTTCAAAAAATGTGTTTTATAACACCTAAGATTGTTGCTTTTGTGAAAGGCATTTCTGTGTTCAAATATATTTGGGAAACTACTGTATTTCCTTTCTTGAGTCACAATTCACTTCAATACACGTGGAGAATTATGGAAGTACAAAAGAAACATTTCCATTTCATTTGGTGTGCACCTCCTTACCCACCTACCCACAAACACAATTAAACCAAGAACAGTTTTTCTTTAGATTAAAAATTATCTTGTCTAACAGTATGTTTTGACATACTGTATTGGAAACTGTTTATTGGGTGTTGTGTATATTCTTCTGAAACCTATGATACAATATACCCCAATGATTTTATACAAAATATGTACATAAAGATCTGAGTCTTAAATATAAAAGAGTGTTTCTTAAGATTCTATAAAACTATAATTCTACTTGATTCCTTATTGCCAGAAACAGAAATAAAATGGTGTCTATAGACAGGGTCTGCTGAAAATACTACCTACTTTTATAAGCATTCTTTCAACAGAATTTCAAAACATAAGGAAAGAGAAAATATCTGGGGGAGCTGACTACCTAAATGAGAGCACTAAATACAGTGTGGATAACTAAAAAGTTCTCAAAGTACTGCTAGTAGAGGATTATCATTTTGTTTTAACAAACATCTATTTACATTATACATGACAACTTTTAAAAATTATATTAACAGATGTGCAAACATCACCAAAATTTAATCTAGGAACATTTTCCTAATTCCAAAATGGATCTCTTCATACTTTTGTAAACATTTCACACTCTCCTGCCCACTCCCAACTCTCAGCTCCAGGCAACCAACAATCTACTTTCTGTCTCAATAGCATTGTCTATTTTGGATGTTTCTTCGAAAAGGTACCATAATATATTGGCGTGTGTTCAGGGACTTTCTTTCACTTAGCATAATACGTTCAAGAATCATTCATTTTTGTAGCATGTAGCAAAGCTTCCTTTTTTTTCTGATTGTTTAGTTGATGCACAAATTTCTGATATGTTTCATTTTAGTTGTTTTGTCAGTTTTCATTATTTTTGTGGAAGTATAGATGGCATCTTTGAGACAGACCTTTCTTTTATGACTCTGAAAGTTCATCTTCTCATTTTGTTTTCTAAACAAAATATTTTTACAAGTTTAAGGTGTCCATTTTGGTATTATTTTAATATAGCTTATCAATATATAATATTGCTTTCTTTGTATCCTTTTAATTACATAATTAATTATTTAATTATTATAAAAATCAGTCCCAAAATATTAGATGGGAGAATAAATCACATTAAAAATACATATATGTGTATGTGTGTATATATATCTATATATCTTAACAAAATCATATGTATTCCAGTTATATAATACTTTTGAAAATGCCTACAGTCTTACTTATAAACTGTTTGCAAAAGAAAACTGTTTCAGTCTTATAAAATGAGCAGAATTTTGGACAGATTCCCTACGGTTTTCTCTTAAAGCCCTGGAATTTTTTAAAGGTCAGCAACCAACTGGTTTGTCATTTGACACATAGGTGGCTTGAAATAAATCAAAACAAGGAATGGTAAAATATTTTAAAATGAGAATTGTATAGTGGACATCCAACAGAGATGCCTTTCTATACTTTAGATCTCTGAAAATATAAGGGGAGGTAAATGTTTTGAAAAATATCCATAGGGTGCTCAAAGATAATAAAGTACAAAAATATAATTTGTAAAATATTACACAAAAGATTGATGTAGTATTCATAATATAGACCTTTATCTTATGAGCAATTATCCAGTGCCTAGGGCATTGCTCAAAGAAAAGTAAATCTATATAATGGGACCTCCTGTTGTGCTATTTGAGCCAAGAACTCTGCAAAGACCATGAAATGAAAGAACAAAGTTACTTTCATTAGAAACCTTGAAACAACTTATTTATGTCCAAACTCGATTTAACATTTTTTATTCTTTTTTTTTTTTTTTTTTGGTAGCTAGGGGCATGAAGATTTCAAGGGACCTTAGTTCACTGCTTTAATAATAACTTCGTCAGCATTAAGAATCAAAGGTATGCCATGAATGCAAGTCACTCATTTCTTCAATTAAAATAAAAATAAAGAAAAAATATGTTCAAGTCATAATATTATATTACACTCTGGGTGAGAAAGTTGAAGTGTGCATCACATAGGGTACTGTGCTCAGAGAACACTCAATATGCATTTTGCAAAATGATATTTTAAAAGAAATAACTATTACAAATAAAATACTTCAATTGTTGTTACATGTCTGACTTCTGGTGACACGGTGAATGAGTGATTCCACAATGTCCTGCCCTCACAGCCTTGCTGAGCTCCTGGAGACTTGGTCTTAATTTGTTCTAGGACCTACTTGTTCAAGTCCCAAAAGAAAGAGAACTTTTACGTTAAAATGATTTGGGTGGATATATATTAACTTAACAATGCATACTGTAGTTTGATTATAAGTTCTCTAGTAAGGCTTAATATTGTGATTATATATCTACATATAATTATCATTACCATATTGCAAGTGGTGGGCTACTTGAGATATTACCTAACAAGAAAAGTCAAACCTTTTGGCCAAACAAACACAGCATTTCTCTTTATGACTAGCTGAGAGACGGCTATTAGCATTATAGCCTAGGGGCTAAGGGTGTTTTGTTCATGATCCATTTTTGTTGAGCCACTCAATTCTTTTTTTCAGTTGTTTAATTTCATTCAAGATGTGTGTGTGTTTTTTCTTTCTTTTTTTTAATTGTTAAATTTATTGGGGTGACATTGGTTAGTAAAAATTACATAGGTTCCAGGTGTACAATTCTATATTACATCGTCTATGTGTTGCATCATGTGTTCACCACCTAGAGTCAGTTCTCTTTCCATCACCATATATTTGAATCCCATACCGTCCTCCCCTACCCTCCTTCAAGATGCATTTTTGTCAAACAGACATTTGTAATTAATGGAAATATATTTTTATTGTTTATTTTATGTGTATATTCCATTGTTTATTTCAAATGCCTTCAGGGAAGAGTGAAGAATGACGTATTTTTTCAGTACTAGAGACACTTGGACCAAAAGTACTACAATTTTAATTATGATGCAATAGTTATATCACCATCAAATGTTCCCTGTTTCTTTGTTACTATTATATATTAATAAACTAAAATTATTAGTTGCATTTTCTTTGAAAATAGTTTCTTGAACTGTATTTCTTAATCAAATTACAAGTAGTATAAATTCTGGATATTTTCAGTCATTTAACGAAGTTCTTGATGACATCAACATTCTGTACACATAAATTTAAGGTTTCTTAGCAATATTGCTTTTTCTTCAAGAAAAAAGAAACATAATCAAAACAACTGAGTAAGGAACAAAGCTGGAAAGAATTTGTCATAAAAAGGTACCATAATAAATCGCTGTATAGCATTTCTACCTATCAAGATGATTCATTATTATTATTCCATTTTTCGTTCTGAGCCAATGACATATAATCAAGAACCAGGCAGAGAGACTGGATAGTTTATAAAGCTTTGAATCCACCAACGTTCCAGTCTTGCCAACGAAGAGGCAGTTTTAGAAAGACTATAATTTCTTGCAAATGAGTACTTGTTGAAATCTCAGGACAAAGTTTAATTTAAAATGTCCATTTAATAAATTGGAAAAGCAGTATCCTGCCATTATCTTTGCACTGTATTCCTCCTATTAACCATATAGAACCTCATCAAATGTGTAAATCCCTATTACCAATGGTTTGTTATGGTAAAACAAAATTCTACTAACAACTTCCCTCATAACTAACTCTTTCTAAATCATTCATCTCCAGATAGAAGTAAGCTGAGCTAGTTCTACTTTTGATTTCTACTGTATAGACCTTAAATACGTTCCTCTTTGATCTTGCACATTTTAGGGAGGAAGCTAATCTTCTGTTTGAAAATTCTTCATGTATTATTTCTACAATTTATCTAAATTGCAAACATTTTTTAATGTATTCCAAACTTGCTGCCAATTATCCCCAGAAAAAGCTATTTAAACTTGAACAGTCTTTTTTTTTATATACTTTCAGCAGAACAGATTATCCTCCTGTTTTATTTTCATTGAATGCTTGGAAATTTAATCTTATCCAATTTATAGTTCCAAGAGCAGTTTATGAGAGTTCCGATTTTTCCATAGTCTCTCCAGCACTTGCTATTACTATATGCCCTTTTAATGGTAGCCCTTCTAGTGGGTGCAAAGTGGTTTTTCATTGTAGTTTTGACTTGCATTCCCCTTAGATCACTGATGTTGAGCATACTGTCATGTGCTTATAAACATTTGCTTAGCTTTTCTGGGGAAATATTTATTCAGATCGTTTACCCACTTTTAATGATTGAGTTATTTGTGTTTTTACTGGTTAGTTACTTTTACAATCTAGATACACGTTTTTTATCAGATATATGACTTGCGAATATTTTCTCTAAGTCTATGGGTTGTCCTTTTGATTTCTTGATGATGTTTTAAAGCACAGAACTTCTTAATTTTCTTGAAGTCCACTTAATCTAATGCAATCAGACCTTGGTACTTGACTGCTTTGAAGTTGGTATTCCACGAACTGTGACCCAAACATTTTGTCCTGGTACTTGTTTTTTGGTACTCATGCATCCTGGAGCCAATTAATAATGACTACTGAGGTACCACTGCATTATCCTTATGGGAGTAATTTGTTTGGTTTTTGTTGTTTTTGTTTTCGATACTCATCGAGCCTCCCAGAACAAATTAATGATGAATACGAAGGTACCACTGTATATGTGTCTTTTAGTACTTATGAAAATTATTTTAATATATGTTGTGCAGAATCTTAGATTTAATAAAATTTATTGATGCTAGCCTGTCTTTATTTTTTGCTTTAATTTTTCTGTATGGTTTTTTAGTATAAACCCCTTTTGGTGAAATGTCCTTCTTTCATAGTAAGTATGGGCAGGATAACTTTCTTGCTTGCTTTGTAAATAATTCTTCAAAGATCCCATCTTCTTTCAGTAAACACAGTACAATTAATCAGTAGTTTCCTTAGAGGAATGATAGAAAAATCCCGTTTATGTTTTTGGTTGATAAAATCTGTCCTTTTAACCAAAGGCTAGTCGTATGGCATTAGTTTTGTATTTTACTTTAAATCTTGTAAATCATCACCACCGCATAGATTAATTAACTAACATTCTCCCATTTTAGGTTTGGTGAGTATAATATATTGCAATAAAGTAGAACAACAACAAAATAATGTATATTTTACTAAATATAGTCAACATATTTAAAAATATTCCTAGCAGTTGCATAACACCTCATAATAGTCCATGTCATTGTAATAGACATTGAGTCATTTATCACAAATACCTAGCCAATTGAAAGAGTCAATGGTTACAATAAGGAAACTGCATTTCAGAGAGATACAAGTGAATAGAAATACTAATTTGGTTTAGTGTTTTGCAGTTTACAAAGCAATATCACTGAATGTCTTTCTTGATCCTGTCACTGATTTTGTGTGGTGCTTGTAGAATATGTCAATTTCTAAGGCAACCTAAGGGCTATTGTTAGCAATAAATAACCCAGGCATCTGAATAAGTATATGTAAAACAAAAATTTTATCTTGATGTTCTAATCAAATGTGGAGTATTATTTTTGTCATATATTAAATAAAACAGAGGGTAATAAAGATGATAATTAGGCAGCTTCTGAAATATTGACTTCACCCAAAGGAACTATACCTATAGGTATAGAAAACTATACCTATAAATACTTTAAGTGCCTGTTTACTTCAGTAATAGAAAAATATTCACCATTCCTTAAATATGACAAATCTTCTAACTCACCTATGCTCACTTAAAAAATGCTCTTCCTTACCCTGGCTCTGCCCCTGCTGCCTGAGTGGCTGAAGTTCTTGCCAGTACCTTCTGAATGTTTCCCTCTTTGTCCACTCCAGCTTTGCATTTATTGTTGCTTGATTAACAATTTAATTTCCTAGTATTTCCACTTCCTTTGGTCATAACAGCTCACTTCCTGAATGATTCATCTAAAAATTTGTTATTTTATATTCTCATACCTTCAGACTGTAAGCTATTCTAAATATCTCTTGGTCTTTTCTTTTCCAATTTGGATATATCTTTGGCAATTACAAAAGCCATTTTTCTTTAATTGATTTACCATCATGCTGAGGTTTACCATTAAGACATCCGCATCTCTTTAGGAAAGGTGCCACTCTTCCTGACCAAGACAGTATACAAGAACCTGGAACATATGCTTTTATAAAAGCTCACTTCCTAGGTTGTAATGCAAACATGAACTTCCATCATATCTAATGGTTGATATTAAATGCGCTAATTCCTCATCACTCTTAAGCCCTTCAGTTGTTACTTTTGACTGTATTGCTTGATCGTTACATTTTAAAATGTAAGCATAGCAAAGCCAGGTAGGACAAGCTACAAAATTTTAGGGGCTCAATGGAAGTGAAAATGAAAGGCCCCATGTTCACAAGCATTAAGAATTTTAAGTGGGGTACTAAGGCCAGCAGAAGTCCTTCCAAATGAGGGGCCCTGTGTGACAGCACCCCTTGCATAGCTTTGAAGTTGGCCTTGAAGCATCCTGATGATGGACTAAAACAAACATCATCTGCGGTTCCGCGTCCATGAATGGAATGTTCCTCGCCTCTGAAGGTTCCGCAGCCTGCAGACAACCGGTGCTAATGGCCTCTCTCATGTGCCTGTCCCCAGCATTACTGTCCTTGCAACCCATTATCAAATAAAGTGGGACAAATGCCCTTTCAAAAAGAACTGTCCTATTTCTCCAGGATCTTAAGAATACCCAAATTACTCGTATTTCACTCCCCCATAATGAATATGGGTGAGTGTGTACATAAAATACAAATACTAACTTCACCAACAACTATGTATTAGAAAAATATAAAACCAATTAGGTCATATTTAGAACATCGTATTTAGACGAATTCTGTGCTTTAAAAAACACACAACTATGTTCTATATTTTATCTGTCTTCTGAATATTCAACAACTTGTTAAATTAATTTGAAGTCAGTAAACTATTACACTAATTTGCATTTTTTAACACAGGATTTTATTTTTTTTTTAAATGCAGACTCCTTCTTTGCCAAGTACAATGCTGTATTTTGTCAAAGTTTTAGGGTTCTGCACCATTCATTGTCAATCAGTTATAAGCTGCTGCAAAATTGAAAATCCTCACAAAGAGTTCCACCAAAAAAATCCTTAATGCTCTGATTATGAAATAGGAACACCTTTAAAGTGTTTACCTCAAAAAAGAACAAAAAGAACGACACAGTGACTTTGCACACTATTTTCGAAAATAAATTATCTGGCAACGCTGCTAAGCTTCTCTGAAAGCTGCTTTCTGATCGTTATTAGATTTTATACACCCAACTACAATGGAAACAAGACGTTCAACCATAGGAACTGAGGTAAAGTAGCGTTTTGTGAGAATAGGGTTTTGTTGTTGTTATTTTAAAATTACAACGTATAACAATAGACCTAAAAGTGACATTTTAAAGATGTATTCTATGGCACAATATAAACATTTCTACTATTATAGTTAGAATATATATAACCTTCATACTGTACTCTAAGAAAATGTCAAAATTGAATCAAACTGACTTTAAAAATAAGGAGATTGATTATCTTATTTCGAATATGTCTAGAGATAAAACTGACCCCAGGAACAGCCAACCAGGGCTCTGGGGCTGGCTTTTCTGTGGCTCTCTGACTTTTGCCTTCCTCCATGATTATGGTGAGGCAGCTATCACAGTCCAGGCATTGCACCAACACCACCAGAGGAAGAATAGGGGCCACTACTTTTTATCTTTCATGTTTCCTACTGGGAACAAAGAAACCTTTCCCCAGAGGCTTCCTGCAGAACTCCTCAGTGAAATCAGATGTATATTTGCAAATCAATCGCTGCTAAGATCAAGCTAACTATCTGGAGTGGGGTACACATCAGGCTACTTTCTCTTCAGAGTCTTACTGACGCCCAGTAACGAAGTTTTCTTTTCTACATGGAGTGACCATGCTGATTCACTATCAGCTCTGCCTCACGTCATCCTCAGGCTGGGCCTAAAGTTGAAGGAGCAGCTTCTATATGAAAAATGGCAGCGAGAGAGAGAATGCGAGCGAACCACTCACTGACTCTTAATGCAGAAGGACACACTTCCCTGTTCACTTTTTGCTGTCTAGAGCAAGCTTGTCCAACCAGCGGCCTGTGGGCTGCATGCGGCCCAGGACGGCTTTGAATTGCTGCCCAACACAAATTTCTAAACTTTCTTAAAACATTATGAGACTTTCTGCATTTTTGTGTTTTGTTTTTTTTTAGCTTATCAGCTATCAGTGTGAGTGTATTTTATGTGGGGCCTAAGATAATTCTTCTTCCAATGTGGCCCACAGAAGGCACAAGACTGGATGCCACTGGTCTAAAGCATGTCACTTGACAAGAAATGACATCAATAGAACTCATTCATCCCCAAAAGGGACCTGATGGGAAAAGGCAATTCATATTTCGACAACAGGGCGATATATAACAGGGGGGAAAAGAGCTTATGTTCTTCACCTTTGGGGTGTCTGTATCATTCATTATTACTTTTCGGTTTAATTATATTTTGTAGGACAAAATGTAGTACTATGAAACGGGTCATTTGAGGTCTATTTGGAAACTTAGAATAATCTAAAAAACCAACTTTTTTTTTTTTTTTTGTAGAAACATAGATAGAAAGGATGTTTTTACCTCTGACACAGTGTGAGAAATAGTTCTATTTCTCAAGTTCCTTAACTTCTGCATGTATTCTTTTAGTCCATAAACTTTGAATGAAATAATTGTTTCTTGATTTTTTTGTTTAAAGTAATAAAAAGCACAACACATATCTAGAATTTTTCCTTGTAGACAGCAGCAGCCTATCGCTAGATGTTAAGCATAATTAAAAGTATATAAAAAGAAAAATTATCTTATGGTTGCCTACCAAAGTTGTATATATTTTCTTTTCAATAAAATGTCATTGCATTTTATATCTGTTTTTATGAAGAAATTTCCCTTTTAATATTAAATCATTTTACCTAACTCTTTTCCTTTCATAATTAAAATCTGTCTTTATTGGTGTGTGTAGCATCAAGATTGGGAAAGAAGTAAAACTCTTACATTTTTTGATGACAAACGTATTATCTAGAAATCACAAGGTATGTACAAAAAAAAAAATGACTGCAGACTACAGTGAATTTAGTAAGGTTTTTTATAGCATCAGGAAAAGCTGAGTATGTGTCCTTACAGTTTTAGCTTCATCCCCAGTCTTCACTGTAAGCAAACCTCATGATTGAGGATCCTTCCTGTTTTCCTGCCACTTGCTATTCCCAGTAAGCATCAGAATGGTGTTTTCCTGAGAACTGGTTGGACCAGTGTCGTGTTTGTTACCTAGTCAAAACTCACTGGGTGATAGGACAGACAGCCAAAAACAGAGAACAAGGAAAGATCAAAGGCAAAGAGGGAACTGGCTACCCTACATCGTGTCTTTTTCAGTCATGTTACAACCTCTGCGAGTGACGTAGATTCTGGAATATGTCATAAATTATTTAAGCAAAATACCCACTTTTTCAGGAGGAGGACATACAGGTGAGATTAAAAATATGATGAATGTTTAAATAAAAAAAATGATGTATTACAGTAAAAGATACATTGTCATTAATCCCCCTCACTTCAAACACGCTTATCCCATCGTTCTTGCCACTTTCTGAAGCAGTTCTGAAAGTCCTCTTTTGTGAGAGTCTTTAGTTTCTGTCATGGCTGCCTTGGTGCTCTGAATTAATTCAAATCATTTACCATTCATGGTCATTTTGAATTTAGGGAAGAGCCAGAATTACACATTGCCAGAGCTGGGGTAGAAGGTGGATGAGGAAGTACCATAATGTTTTTATATGACAAAAATGATAGTACCAGAGTGATGTGTGACCTAAATTGGTTCAAGACTTCAAGGAAGCCATGACAGAGCAACTAAAGATACTCGCAAAAGAGGACTTCCAGAACCGCTTCAGAGAGTGGCATGAATGATTAGTGCGTTCGATGCGGGAGGGACTATTTTGAGGGGAAGTGATGGTAATGTGTCTTTTACTGTAATAATATTGTGATTTCAACATTAACTGTATTTTTTTATCACACCTTGAATTTCAGACTATAGTTAGGGGACAAACTTCAAGAAGCATCATCTATATGAAAAATTTTCTCCAAATATTATTTACTTTTAATCTTAAATTAATTACACCTGTGCTTATCCAGCTGCGAGAATTTTGCTTTGTTGAATATCGCCCTTGCTGGGAACTTATAGTATTTAAGAAATTCCCCCTCTGGATAAGAGACAGAATTACAAGTAGGTCTCATGAAAACTTTAGACTGGGAAAAGGGATGATGAGAAAGCAAATTCACTTCTTTCACTTTCCTTGAAAGTCTGTTTCTTTTATTTCTCTCTGCATAACTTCTTTCTTGGCAAAATATACTTCACTATTTAGGTTTTACCAAATATGCTCCAAAATGGTAGCTTTAGACCTAAGTCTACGTGAGTTTTTTTCATTGTACAACCTACAGAATTCAAATCAGTTGTCTTCACCTACAAACTTCATATCCCTCTGAGAGGAAATTACACAGGTTGCATCTCGTGTCTCTCATCTAAATAACTGTGATTGAGGAGTCAAGTGGAGTCACGTCTCTAATCTTACCTGCCTTTTCTGCTGGAAAGGTGGGGGTATTTCTATAAAGAAATTGTGGATGTGTGAGAGGAGAGATTGTAACAAGAAGTCATTCTTTCTAATTGAATAGACTGAGGCTGAATGTTAGTAATGAGTAACAGGAAAAGTGCTATGTTATAGTCACTGTGCATCTAATGTTTTATGAATCATTAGAGATATTATATAGTAAGCACAGGTAAGAAGCTATACCTTTAACTTCTGTCACAAGAACCACACCAGTAAATATGGTCAATGGTAAATTATAGATTGTTGTTTCTTACTTTTTACTTTGTTGATTTTAAATAAAAATACTCGTTACAGTTCAAATTATATGAGAAATGATAGTTGTTATTGTTTTCACATTTCACTAATTTGTACTGATGTTATGGGAGCACCATATAGACCACTAAAATTCAAAGAAAGAAAAAGAAAATGAGAATAAGTTCTCTTGACAATTTTTTAAAGGAAATAAAGTTGAACAGAATAAAGAGAAAAGAGGTCCGTAGGAATTTTATAAGAAGACTCTGAAATGGCTCATTTCAATATAGGAAATTGAGAAGAAAGAAGAAACTTAAGAAATAATAAAAAATAAGAAAAACACTTTGATGGTGGACAATTGAAGGCTATCACCAAAATCTTAATTTTAAAGAAGGTAATTTTTTTCTGCCATAAGTCTTTTTCTTAAAAAAAAAACAAAAGCCTCTAATAGAATGTAGAAAAGAAATAAAGAGTGTGGTCATGGAAAAATGAAACTTCTCAGGTGGCACTATGGAACATTTGTTTTAATTGCTTCTAAGAGTTAAAAAGGCAACATATATGTATGCCTGAAACAGCTATATAGATGAAAAGAATGCTCAAGCCTCTGAAGATCTTGAATAGTGCAGTCCAAAACTAATGATGTTTATGCTGATACCAAGAAAAATTAAATTACCGGTCTGGCAAATAAAACATATTTGAAGGCATTTGAGAACCCTTATATGCAGTGGAAAAGGGATTGCATAGGTTTTTTCTGTATTTCTTGCATTAAAATTCTCTCTGAAATCAGGGACCACCGTCTTGGCATTTAATTTGGTAATAGATATAGAGACAATGTACATTTTTGGAAAAATTGCTGTAGTTTTATACAATATTTATGGCATAGTGTTTATTATTTATATTTTGAGGTTGGTATTTTCTATATGCTTTTCTTCAGAAAATACATTTGCTATCAGAAGAACAAGAGAAAGAGAATTAACTATGAGTATTAAGTTAACATTTGCTGTCTATGAAATTCAAAGTTAAACACACACACACACATAGTAGAAACCAGTTTCAATCCAGTAGCTGCAGCCTGTCTGAAGTGCAAACTATAATTAAATTTCATGGACTTTAACTTTTCTTGGATGACAAATATTTCATACTCAAAAATAATAATTATAAAGTAAATGAAATAATTGCCTAAGCTAAGCAAAAATTGATATAATTCACTTTTGGCTCAAATAAATATAACAGTATACATATAAGCCTCTATGAAAAGAATATTACTTTGTGAAAAAGAAATGTTTAAAAACTGAACATTATGATTTATAATAAGAATATTATCAGAATGATTTTGAGAAAAGATGAGCTCAGTTTTTGTGATGTTTTTAACTTTGTAGTCTGCGGATTTGGGTTTAAGATAAAACTTGTACAGAGGTGTTTGAGAAACTTTTTCTTTTTTAAGAAGACTTTTATTAGTAAGATATTTAAGATAGGAGCTAGATTTCATTTAAAAAAATCTAAGAGACAGTTAATATATTTCAGTTTCAAAAGAATGATTACCTAAGGTACATTTCTATTATTCTCATATCCTCAGCTTTATTTCTGATCTATATTTAAATGTCCCATAAACACACTCTGATAGATCGCTCCTCATCAAAATTTTATTTTTCTTTGCTACTTCTTTAAAAAAGGTTAATGACTTTGCATGTCTCATTGCAATGTTGTTGAGATGAATTATGAGTAAGCTTGTAAGTTCTACATGTAGGTCTGTGCCTGAAATTTCTTGTTCTTCTTTAATGCTTAGTCTTATTGGAGGTGCTTCATGAGGATAAGCATTTCTCAAGAGCTAGCTTGGAAAACTCAGGATTATATGAGGTTCCCCGTGTTTACACCAGAGAACATTCCTCTGCTTTTGATATGCCCATATGTTTTGTGGATTTTCAATGGAGACTATTGAACATAACATTTCTAACTTTGTTTAACCACAAGCCTTGTTTATGCTACGTTGTATTCTTTGGAACCTGCCTGAGAAACAACTATCCTGGACATAAAAGATTTATAAGGGAAGTGAAAGCATTTGAGGGTTCAGCCATAGTTTTCTTTAATATAGTTAACAAAATAGCATATAGTCAACTAGTATAATCTTGAAACTCTTATAAATATCATTGTAGCTTTGGTTATTTCCATTTTAGAAAATATCTAATCTGATTGTTTACATTTTAATTTGTGGTAATTTAATGCATTAGCTAAACATGTTTAATAATTTAATCTGCTTAATATATTTACATGATGTAACAGAAGTGTTCACTGTCAAGAAAACTCACTTAACAAAATAATCTGTCTAAAAATTTTTGATTAATGTAGAATCATATGATTTATTGCAGAACTCTCCTAAAATTTATTTTGGGCAAGGTTGTACAGAATAGGAAGTCTCCATTATTAAATGTTTAACTATTAGTCTGTCAACCTTGAATAAATATGAACATTAGACCTTTGCCATTTCAACCTTCATAACAGAAATGCATTCAGTGCCATATTCTTTTCTTTAAAAAGTAAAACTTGCACCATCTTAATATATTTTTTCTCATCTTAGGCAGTTACTTTGTTTGGCAGGAAATGAGCTCACATGTCACTTTGTGAAGAAAGCAATCTGTGAATCATATACAGTTTGAGCAAAGCATCACCTTATTCAAAAGATAAATCATCTGATATTGTTATGCTGAATGAATAAGAAAGCATGGATTGAGAATAGATTAGATGATTGCATTATAAAGACATCAAAGTCAACTGTGAATGGGCTGAAATTCAAAGATATTACATTGCTACCTAAGTCTGTGGAAACCTAATGAACAAATGCTGATTTTCTATTCTAGACTTTTAGAAGACTGAACATTAATGTGAGCCCTATTTTAAAAGGTTCATTGTATTTATTACTCTCATTACACATGGAATAATATGTTCAACTAAAGGATTTTCACTAGTAAGATTGTTTTAAAAACTTCTCACCTTATTCACTCATTGATTAAATAAAAGTTATTACACTTTAATACTTAAATATCGCATTAGTTTCCCACAGCTGCAGTAATAAAGTACCAAACACTGGGCGGCTTAGAAGAAGAGAAATATATTGTCTCACAGTTTGGAGAGCAGAAATCTAAAATCAAGGCATCAATCAACCGGTCCATGCTTCCTCTGAAGGCAGTGGGGAGGGATCTTTCAGGCCTCACTCCTAACTTCTGGTTTTCCCTTGGCTTGTAGCCATTAGCTCCAATCTTTACACAAGTTCCCCATGTGTGACTGTTGACGTGAATGTCCGGATTTTCCCATTTCTATAAAGACACCTGTCGATATTGGATTAGGGCTCACTCTGATGACCCCATTTTAACTTGATTACACCTGTAGAATCCTTATCTCTAAAAGTCACAGCCTGAGGCTCTGTGGTTAGTGCTGATTGTATCTGAATGTGTTCTCCCAAAATTCATATGTTGAAACCTAATACCCAACATGATGGTATTTGGAGGTGGGGCCTTTGGGAGTGATTAGGTCATCCAGAGCCTTCACAAATGGAATTCAGCACTCTTTTATAAAAGAGACCTTACAGAGATTCCTTGCCTCTTCCACTGTGTGAGGACACAGCAAAAAGAGGGCCATTTAATAACCAGGAGTTGAGCCCTCACCAAACAATGAATCTGGTGCTAGCTCGGCCTTGGACTTCCAGCCTCTAGAATACCATAGTAAGGTGTAAATCTCTGTTGTCTATGGCATTATGTGAGCGCAGCCTGATAGACTAAGACGGTGACCCAACACACCATTCTGTGGGGACAGTGCAACTCAAACAAGTATTGCTTTTTCATTCTAGTTATCTCATTGTAATTGCACCCAAATTGAATTCAGCCATGAACAAGGTTGTTCTATTTATTTAAATTAAAATTTCAATGAAGTCACCAAAAACCCTGACCTATTCTGAACATTTGGCACCTCTAGTGTAATCACTTTTGCCGTTTACATTCTTTCTGCATATTCATTGTGTGTCTTCTGTAACTACAGACTAAATGTCTGCTGTGAAGAAGCGAAAAGTGGTTAGAGAATCAATTAATTTTATGGAGAAAGCAAAATCTTTCCCATATCCCACCAACATAATTCCTTTAATGTCCAATTGCCAGGATCTCACATAGCGGCCAAACACAATTTGCAGTGACTAGAAATCTTAAGTCAGTTCCTGCTTTTGAGCACACTGTCCACCTCAAATACATACATACATATGTACGAACATACATATGTACATACACACATACATACATACTTATAGTTCTCTTAGCAAGAAACAATGTATACTGTCTCTGTCAGGTGAGCAACTTAGAGTACCTACATTACTTACTGGAAAATACTTACAACTATGAGAATTTGATGGTTTCCAATGAAACTTGTGAACCTTCCTTTTGTTTCCTATACGTATGTGCAAATACATCACAAATGAAATTTTAGAAATAACACAAAAAAGAGGGTATTGAAGATCTGAGAGTGCCATCCTGATTTTTGAGTATATTTTGCCATTGTAAATCTAGTATCTCACCAATTACATATTTTGTTATATTGAGATTTATAAAATATGAACATGTATAGAAGTATGTGAAGGCACTGATACTTAAAAAGAGCATAATTTTCCCCCCAGGTGTATTGTGACTATAAATTGAAATCTATTTTCTCCTAATAATGCATTTTAACTTGTCTCATTTATTCTTATATATAGGAAACATACCTGTTTATTATATATAGAAACAAAACGTCTAAGCAGAAAAACTTCAATACATTATCTAATAGGGTTTTTAAAATTTTTCATCAGTCTAATTCACTACTCCTACTTATGAAGCAACACATAACATTATAAGAATTTTTTCTATTAATTTTATATAGAATAAAACTACATTGATATTTCTGTGTGTAACACAGCTATTTTTACAGTATACTTTTGAAAACTTTTCTAGGAGATAAAATATATTTATGCTTAGTATTTATTCAGAGAGAACTGAAAAAAACCTCATGCTCTTTCTGTAAAGTTTTAAAAAAAAACCAAAACCTGTCAGATGACCATATGCCAAGTACCAACTAGAATTGAATCTCTTCAGAGCAGACAGAAGAAAAAATAAATGGCATTTAAGTTAAACACTATTGTTGAAAAGAGAACTTAATGAAAACAGTGAATCAAAAATAAGATGTCTTGAGGGTAGTAAAATGTCTGGGATAGCTTAAAGCTTGTAACTTTGCCTTATATTATTTTATATATATCATATAAATAGCACTGCTGTTCTTAGGAAAACAATAAGTAATACTTACAAAAATTATTTTTCAACCAAGGCATTGTCTAGCTACAATCAAACATAACATATCTAGATGGTTCAGCAATTCAATACAATTGATTGCAAGCAATTTAAAGCAAGTTATATGAGACAGAATAATTCACAACTAGAAATAATCTTTACAAAACAGTGTTTCAAACATAAATTTGGAAAAGTACAATAAAATATCCACTTAAAATTTTAACTGTATAAAATCACAATTAAAGTTGAAGCAAGCTACTTTATGATATATGAAGTGTCATAAATCTTCCATAATTTTTTCCATTTATAAAAATGCAGTATTTTATTCAAGCAAGTAAAGACAACATTATCATTTAAGTTGAAAGAAATGTGTAACTGCGAACTATCAGGAGAATATCACTTCATAAAAATGAGACTGTTTGTAAAGTTCATTTTTGTTGAGTACAGACATACATGATATTCAAGGGAATTTTAGACTACAGAGATATAGAGACATCCATTTAAGGAATCTAAAGTGCAAAATATATGTAATCAGTTTACAGATAGTTTGTTGGGTGGTTTCAAGTTGGTGAGATAGTATAAATCATCTTTCTGGGCTACTATGAAACCTCATGTGCACCAACATGTGGTCCTCTTAATATTAAAATTCCATTATTTTCTGGTTATGTGGTTTATTAAAACTGTCCAGTCTAGTTTAACATTCTAATCTCACATCCATTTCTGAGTTTACTTTTTCCCGTTTCCA